>JBANCV010000950.1:0-22077 GCA_037040105.1 Amiota albilabris | reverse complement strand
TTTCATTCCAAACTATTTTGTAGTTTTTTTTCTTTTTGAAAAGTTCGGAAACTTTTGACACACACCTTGTATGTAAGTATAAAGCAATGTCGAAATTCCAGTCTGTTTTAATACTCAGAACTTCTAAACCACGCGACGGATTTTAATACGGTTTTCACTGATATTTAAAGATTTTCCGGAAGGTTTTTATGTACATAAACAATTGATTCAACAATAAAAATATTTAATTCATTTTCAGTCATCTTTATTTTTTAATCAATTTCCCCAAGAAGTCGTTCAAATATATGTCGTAGAACAAGAAACGCAAAGAGAAATTATGTGATTATGAATGATGAAACAGATGAAGGAATTGAAGATCAAATAGTTCTTAAAAGTTAAATCCTGCCATGAATTACGATCATTCTATTGAAAATAATCATGATCCTCTCTTTTCAATAGGTGTAACGTCGGTTGTCTGCCAATATGAAGGCCCGTATTGCTTACAAGAAAAAGGAAAATTAACGTAAATTCTTCATTCACCCGAACCACTACCCTCTCTTCAAATATGATCGTTCAACGCAGGGCAAGTCGCTAGTTTTATTATAGGCGTATAGTTGAATTTCTTTCCAGTAACTTATTACCAGATATTTTTGTTGAAAATCATTTACCATACTATGTTTTTTACTATCAATTGAAAATATTTATATAGAATTAAAAGAATCTTGAATGGAGTGGATTGTTTGGATTAGTCTTTCATGTCAGGAGAGTGCTATAGTGGGGATTAATGTTCCATAATTTCGACGAATCTCTTATCAACAGTAGCAGGTTCAATTGAAGTAATCTACTTTATTATATGAACATATCTTAAAAGAATGTCAATGAAGAATATTTTTTTTTTTTTTTTCTAAATTGAAATTAACAGACCCAACCAATCCTTATACAATACATAATTATTTTATTAAGTAATCCTCCTACCTATTAAGCAATAAAAACTTTTTCTTTTTTTTTTTTTTTTGTGCCTCAAAAGTCATTAAATCAGCCCAAATCATCATCTCTTGAGTGATTGCTCTCTTTATAGGTTTTTCAATATACTACAATGTGTTTAACAATCTATAATTCTTTTAATAATCTTAAAATGATACCCAAAAAACATACAAGGTACCAACCCGATTGTCCAACCGTCTGTTCTTCCGTCCGTCTGTCTCAAAATCAGTCTATCAATGAATTGTTCAGTTAGTTAGATGTGTTTTGAAATGGGTTCTGGATTCTGGATTGTGTTTATTGTTTTTCTTTCTTCGTTATTCATTGTTGTATTGTTGGACGCCATTTATTTTCTTGGTAATAAGGTGTGAGAAAGGCAATAATCGTAAAGCGCTAACAAATTGCTTCGTTTGGTTTGTTGTGTCTGAGACAAAAATAAAAACTAAAAAATGAAAAAAAAAAATGAATAAAGAGGTTCATATGTCTTTCTGTCGATCGGTCAGTCAGTCTATCTGTTTGTATGTCTGTCTGTCTTTCTATCTGACCAGCAAATCCATCTGTTTGTTGTCTCTCCATACTCGTTCGTCTGGTTCGGTCTCTTGGTTTAGTTTAGTTTAGTTTGGTTTGGTTTGCCTTTCTTTGCACATTGTCCCTGATGATTGTATGAGAATGATTCGATTCGATCCGATCCGATTCGACTCCCCATTGAATACGAATGCACCATTTGGTCAGATGTTTTTTTTTTCTTTTTTTTTTTTGGTTTCGCCTGACTGCTTCTTTGGTTTCGGGTATGTTACTACAAACACATAAGTATGATGGACTATAGTGGAATAAACCTGAGAGACTTCAGCCACTGTTCTGTTTCTTTTTGGAAAATTATATCGTTATTGCTGTTGGTAGTGGTGGATGCTGCTGCTGTTAATTATTAAGATTTCATCCGAACATTCGCTTCACTTAGTTATGGGTTTGATTTATAACTTAATTTTCTTAAGATTTTTTCACTTCTTTTTTCTTTATAATTGTTGAGTGTTAAGTGTTGTTGATTTAAATGCGCATACAATTTGTTTATGTGTTTGTTTGTTTTTCTTTTTCTTCATTTAAAAACGAAATGGGCTTTTTTTTTTATAATCTTTATGTTTGTTTTATTTTTAATTGAAGGAAGCAGCTGTTTTGCTTTTGCAGGTGCACTTAATGTATTATCGATTAATTATTTATCGACCAATCGATACAAAATAGTTCTGCCATGTTCACAAGTGTTTAGTTTTTTAGATTGCAAGGTCTTCGAAGAAAAGTTTCCCAAAAATGATGTCCATATCCGAAGAAGTGCAGAGCAATCACATAGATTAGATGCTTTGTATCTCTTCCTCATCCTCAACTTCGGCAACTTCGACAGAGTTGGTTTTTTTCAAGCCATTAGAGCTATGGTGGAGTGGTCCTCATTTGAATCCAGTTCTTGCTAAAAAGCTTGCCAAATCCAAGATGTTCGCTTCCAGGCCTGAGAAAAGATGGCTTATGGTAACTGCAACCTAAAACATCTATGAGACTTGCATCCTCCCATCGTTTCCATTCAGAACATAGTTGAAGTTGTTGGCGAATTTCGTTATGAAGTGAAGTGGATCTTCAACTAGCGTCTGAGACAACTGCGTCTATAGTGACTACTCAAAATGCCAGTAAAGATCCTTAACTTATTTCTTGCTTACCAATTACTTAGAATTAAAAACTCCGACAATTGGCTCAAAAGACGATAAGATGTTTTTCAAATGTCATAATTGAATATATATATGTACATATATGATATGGAAAATCCTTTGCAAACATGAGTCATCATTGGTCACTCATCCGAGCTGCGGAAATGTTGATTCAGATAGTGTAGAAACGTGTTGATCCATGAGATTGATTGGAAATTAATTGACATGATCCTCCACCCGTAGTTTGAAGTTCTGGTGTCTGTGTTTGCAGTACTATGATCTGCACTCTCACTTTCTCAACATTATACATCTACAAGTCACAGCGAATGACCGAATTTTGTGAAATTCCATTCGCAACAGTTTGCATTGAAAACGGTAAAAGTTCCGTTCAAATAAATTAAGTTGGATGCAGTGCCCCAAATCTTTGTACCATAACCTTAAGGTTCATACCGGCTTCAGTATGAATTCATACCGTAACAGTTTATGCATTCAAAGATTTCAATTACCATTGCCATCACAATCACCATCGACGACATTCACTTGTACTTTGTTGTGTTGTCTGTGTTTCTCTTTGACCGCTTTGTTGTGCCTTTGTCAAGTATGTTCTGTATTTCGGATATTTGCCGTCCTAATTAGCAAAAAAAAAAAAAAAAAAATTAAATAAAATCTTTCCCATGCTTCTGTTTTCTTTTGTTTAATTTTTTTCTTTTTGCCTTTTTCATTTATTCCATTCCTCAAAATGAACGCTTAAAGCATAAACTGTGATAATTGCTTTTAATTACTGATTCCTTATTTATATTATTTTTTTCTCGTGTTAATTCCCACTTAAAAAATGTTGACGTTCAACCCATGCGATCCCATCCGATCCGATCAATCCATGTTTGCTGTATGGCTGTGTATAAAACTCCTGTTGTATAAAAAAAAAAAAAATTATAATAATAATAGCACAGTTTTATGCTCTCACGGTTCGAAAAGATACTGGAACGCATGCACGCACGTACGCACTCACTAACTAACGAGCGAATCAGAATCAGTAACGCAATTAAGTCTCCAGTAGACGTGGAAAAATATTATTGACCAAATACTTATATTGCATACAAATATTGATGTTGATTGAAAGTTGTCTTAAGGGATATTTCCAAAAAGGGAAGAAAAGTAAACTTAGGAAACAAATGATCGCAACTTTCTGAATGTGGATGTGAAGGTCAATTTTTTTCTGAACTCCTAACTTTTGTTGTTACTTCTTTCATAAAAATATCCACAAACATATTGTTTTTCAGGGTTTCGCACCCAAGGGGAGCCAACGGAACCATATTGTTAAGCTTCCACTGTCCGTCTGTCTGTCTGTCAGTGAGCTGAATGAACCGTAATATGTAGACAGTTCAAATTTTCATAGAGTGTGTATTTCTATAGCCTTTATAACAACAAATAATAAAAATAAAATAAAGTTAAAAATTAACCTAACCATTCAAGAAACTTGTTTTTATATAATATCAGAAGTGTCGATAATATCGTAGCAGCATAAAGCTAAGCAGATGATAATACAGTGTTATGTGTTCAAGCAGCTTAGTTGCACAAACTGTTGCGGATACTATTTCATATTTGAATTATCAGGGAAAATTTATTTGTTCAAAAATAATAAATGACTTTCATGACTTTATGACTTATGAAGAAATACCTGTATTGACGGAAATTAGACAATTTCTTTAAAAATCTTTACATACTCTTCTTCTTGCTATTCTCTTGTCTCTTTTAGGAAAGTATTTAAAAATACATAGTGTTAAATCTTCCTGTGCGATTACGATTTTTGTAATCATGTGTAACATTTACATATTATATCGACGGAAATCGGGAGATTTGTTATCGTAAGCATACCATGAGACTTGAGACTCACCCGAAGATTCTAATAAGTAGAAGAACTTTTAAATAAATCATTGGGATCAATTACAACTTGAACCTCTTTTTACACGTTGTATTTGCTCTTTGGCGCCCGTTATTCTCTCTACTTTGTTTTTATAAATAAACAGATTATTAGATTTAAATATGAACTTTTGTGGAAATACATTAAAATAAAGACCATTAAATCCATAGACCAGATAATTCGTTTACGAAATTGTGTTCGCTTTCAAAATTGTTGAATACCGAAAGAGAAAAATGAAAACGAAAAGTTTCGTAATCAAATTGTATGGTCTATGTATTTTCTTTGATTAAAAACATTTCTACAATTAAAAAGCAGGAATGTTTTACATAACAAGGACAAAAACTTATGTTTAGGATCGTTGTCCTTTTAGAATGTAATATTCATTTTTGCGTGTCTTTGTCAAGAAATTGTCAATTTGAATCAAAATAAATCAATTTTGATCACTGATAAGCAATTTGTTTCTAAAAATCTTTAAGTAAGGATAGAATAGTTCAGGCGACTTCAACCACAACACCTAATGCCTATTGTAATACCTGAAAGTAATATCCAACCCACAGAATCAGTAAAACTAGCCCAGTCTTCCAGTGGCAAATTTGATAAACAGCCCAGGAATTTGAAGGAAGGCTTCATAAGATTTCGGGGCGGGTTGAACGAGTAAAGTTCTTTTGAATTTTATTGCACAAATTCAATTACTATTCTAAATGTCTACTGCCCGCTTTCACACACAAAAACTCACCGAGTGATGAGCGTATACACTTGTTTATTATTTTAATTGTTGTTGTTATTGTTATAATTGTTATACACAACAACAACAGCAGCAGCAACATGGGGAAAACAGCAATAGGAAGAGCAGTAGCAGCAACTGTGTAAAAGTTACTTATCATTATCCGCAAGTAATTCCTCATAATCGCCATGTTTGATCTCATTAAGACACCTTAACTTGTTTGAGCTGCTTGTTTTATTTTTTTCTTTATCTTTCTCCTGCCTTTTGATTTTCGTTTGTCGTTCTCATTGTCGTTGTCATCATCTTCTTCGTTTCTTTTATGTTGCCACTTGTTTTGATGTTGTTGTTTTCTGCTTATAATTCTCATTTCTTTAATACCGTTTGTCGTCATCATCGTCGTTGCTACCCCGGTGCGTTGGCTGTCTTCACTATTTTGCTTTTTATGTGTTGTCCACAATAACAACAATAACTACAAGAGCTCCAACAACAAGGATGAAGATGACAATGTAGACAACGAACGAATCACCTCCTCCCTACTCATTCATGCTGACACTTGCTGCTGCTTCTGATGCTGTTGCTCCTATTGTTGTTATTGTATTGCCACTTGAGATGCTCAGCAGCATCATCATTATCATCATCATCATGAGCAGCAGCAGCATTGTTATTAAATGGTGTCTTTTTTTTTTTTTTGTTGTTCTATGTATGCTGTACGTTTAACTCTCTTATTACGTTCGAGTTCACACCACATAAGTGTTAACGACTTGGTTGTTGTTACCTGAGTTCACTTGATCGCTTGCTTCTTCATTTTATGTATGGCTTTTTATCATCATCATCATCACCTTGCTATCTACAAAAATTTAATGCTATCTTAAGTTAAACGATAAGTTTGTAACACTACTAAGTATGAAAGGATCCTTTAAATTAGATTATTTACATCTGAATTTAGGGTCTATTGTGATGCCTCTGTTTTGATTTTAAGATAAAGAATTATGAAACATTCTAAAGATTTTCCTTCATAAGTACTCACCCATACATGTTGCAAGGATCCAAATGAGGAGTCTAGCTCTCTTTCAGGATGTATTGCATTCGAAACTCATGAATTATGCTTTATAATCCCATTATCTGGTACAGTAAGACATCATTTTACATAGATATGTACTACTTTTTCAGCTGCATGTAAAGACTTACCTACGCATATATGTATGTATAATAAATATTTGATCAGTATGATGAAAAGAATCTATCATTGAACTCATATCCGTCTGTGGGTAGTGTGTTTGTTAATATATGAAAATGAAATTTTGCATAGGATTTGGAACATTCCATTTATTTTTAATCAAGCTATAACTATTTTAATAAGACTGAGATCAAGTTTGTCTTACAGATCAGAAATTTACTATAAACTTAAGTAGTTTATAGTGGTCACAAAAAACGATAACTCCAATTTGATAATCACATTTAAACTATCTATCTGTGTGTAGTGTATTGGCCTTTTAATTTATGAAAATGAAATTTCATATAATTTTCTTAATATTCTATCAAGTTCCCATCTTTGTTATTATATCACCAATGGTTGAAGGCATTTGCCACTGACTGACGTTTAATCTATACATGTATATGATATAATAAAAAAAAAACTATATCGAGTGGAAGAAATGATTGTTCCAATTTACAAAATGTTCAAAATCGGACTAATATAGCGAACACTTTTACATTTTTTGAATGAAAATTTCACCTCTTTTAAGTTTTGACACCCACATTTGCTAAGGGTCATTAGGTAATACATTTATTCCCATAAAATGATGAGTAAAATCGAATTACACTACAGTACTACTATCCTGAAATCAGCATTTTTGAATTGCATGAAAAACTTTCACTTTTAATTTAGTCAGTCGCAGTGAATATATTAGATAGGCTATATAATATGAAAGGGGAAATAATTTTCATATATTGTAAGCTGGGAACATCAAATTTGCAATTGGCTAACAATTACTTATTAATACGAAATACTTTTTCTCTCAGGAAAGGCATGACATTCTCGGTGAAATCGAAATAAAAATCCTTGTTAATTGTACATTTTTGTCGTCGTCTCTTTTTTTTTTTTTAAACTCATTTTAAACCCTCTCTTTATCATTGATGTGTAATATGCACAGACTTATATGTGTCTATATGACCAACCAATACCGAGACAACAAGTGATTTTTGTAAAATGTTAAATACTTATAAAGTGCATTGACAATATTTTTGCTGTGTTGAAAAAAAAATCCAAATGAATTTAAAATGTCTGCCACCCTTTTGTTTCTCTTTATCTTTCATTGAATACGAGTACACTTAATAACGAGCTTAAATTGGATCTTAAGAAAGCATGGACATTTCATGGGTACAAAAAAATCTATAAAAACCCCCTCTTTTTATACATAAATAAAATGAATGGCTAAAATTTTTATTGATATTGGTTATATGATAATATGACTTCATTTCATTGATATTTATAACTTTTATTTAAAATATTTTCCAGGAATATCCATATTTATTAAAATCTTGTAATATTTTAAGAATTTAAACAAAAGTTTCTTTCAACATTTCTTATTAGAATTTGATTTTATACATACATATATTTATATCCTGAAATTCCATGCTATTAAGCAAGAAGCATATTAAAAAGGAAATCCCTTACACAAAATCAGTAAATCAGTTGAAAAGTACATCTATTAATTTTGGTGAAACTGTACTTTCCGTTTTGAGACCCAAGTAAACTTTAAAGCTTATCATCTCATCTCACCTTTCTCTGCATAATTATAAATTTAGTCTGATATTTTTTTAAACATAAAAAGTGCATGCAACATATGATCATGATCAGCATTACGTGTGTTACTGAAAAATGCAAAATCTCCGCTTACAAATTGAAAAAGATTTTAACTTTTGTTAAATCCATTCGAACTTTACAGCTATCTTGATCCAAACATAAAAGACATAATGTATAAATTTTGAATAAATAGTGACCCCAAAAAAACATTGACAGGCTAAGTTCTTCGGTAGCCCTAGGTTGCTAAACTAGGCCACCAGTCGATCCAGAAATATATGATCTTATTACTATAAATTAACGACGAAAAAAATAAAATGTTCACTTTTGTATTATTATATGAAGACGAAACCAGAAAAACATTTCTAGAAAATGTTTTTTGCTTTCAATTCCTTATGTTTTTATGTAGAGTTGGTGTGCCGCCTTTGATGCTTCATCTCAACTTGAGATTTGTTGATGTTCAATTGCTTCCAGGCCTTTCTATTGAAATTTAGTGCATCTTCAACTGAGGACCGGTGTTACTGAAAATATTTTGACAATCTCTGGTATACTGAGGCGGCGAAACTAATGAGGCTTGTGCCCCTCTCAATCAGTGGTCCAGTATCACTGAACATTTGTTGACCTTCTTCGGCATCTTAATGCCGATGCGGATCACCCCCTTCTCCCATCTTATTCCGCCACTGCAATAACAGTTAGAAATATCCAATAGAAGAAAAACAAGGCGAAGAGAAGACTTACAGTGCGACGCAATTATGAAAACTCATTCACTTGCGCAATCATAATTATTACTTTGTATTGCTATTATTGCTGATGTTGTTGTTGTATTAGAAGCTTAAATTCATCGAGTTAATAGTCAATAAAGTAAACGAATGATTGTGTGATGTGTATGTAACTCTGACTATATGCAATTACTTCCCGAGAAATAAAAAAAAACTGCAAATATTTGTTTCTTTATCTACATTATTATGACTTCTAAGAAATATGCATCTCGAACCAAAACAACAACAATAGCAACAATGATAAAAACTGATTATTTGTTTAGATTAAAGCAAACAAATCTTCGGAGAATGGAGAGTGAACTGCATTCAGTGGAGAATAGCCACAATAATTGAAATAACTAAGTAGTACATAAATGATGAATGTGTAATAAGAAAGAAGTAATGAATAATGAAATTGAAATGAAAATGAAAAATCCAATAATTTTAATGGATTATGGTTTTTTCTTTTACAGAAATATGCCACAGAATATCGGATGCTTGATCAAGTGGCTCTATCTGATATTGATTCTGCAAGCTTTCTGCATTGGTTACCTCGAGGGTCGCCAACAAAAGCATAAGAATCGGCACCAAAACAGTGGAAATAATTCACAAGAACAACATCATTTCGATGATTTTTATGAATCCATAGACAATGATAGCAGTGCCGGTGATAGTGATGATGACGGTAGTATTGGAAGTGGAAGGAGTATGACATTTGGGGAGGGTCATGGCCATGGTAGTGGAGGTCATGGTCATAGAGGAGGAGGAGGACATCGACGTAATGGTGGCGGTAATAATGGCAGAAGAAAATTACATCACAACAATAATAATAATAATAATCATCATCATCATCAACATTATAATAACCGTCAAATGGATGAAAATGATCTCTCGCTCTGGATAAATGAGCAACAGCTTAAAATACTTAGTGGTTAGTGATTATATTCATAGATATTTTATATCAAATTTTAAAAATTATTTTGTATCTCTTTATGTGTAGAACTCTTTTTTCCACCTGGTGGTTATTCTGGTCGAATTTATGCCATTGAAAAAGGACATGTACTTAATGATATACGTGATATGAGCATTTATAAATTCCTGGTGATACCATCTGAGGTGAATTATGTAAATTTTACATGGAAATCTGGTACACGAAAATATTTCTATCATTTCGATCGTTTACAAACATTGGATGATAGTATCTTAAAAGCTCCTACATTATCCATAAAAACCAAGGGACGTATACCGCAGGAAGAGAAAAGTATGAAAAATACATAGTTACATATGATATGATGATACGAATGATATTTTATATAAATTTCTGTTTCTATTTTATAAGATTTTAGCATATTTCTACCCTGCTCTGGTAATAATTCAGGTACGGCAATGTTTAATGTCGGTCTCTCGATAGAGAATCGTCGAGGAAAACCACTGCCTGGCACTCCGATACGTTTGAATTTCAAAAAGGAATGCGCACATAGAGGTGTGTATGATAGCCTAGACGCTTCCAACCCTACTTCACTAACAACTTCGCAAGGTAGTGTATATAAAAACAAAAAAGACAAAATTACACACAAAATTAAGAAAGTTTTGAATTAAAAAAAAAAAAAAAAAAAAACGAAAACCAAAACACACAAAACAAAACTTCTTATAATTTGAACTATTAGTTTCTAAGTTTCAAATTTGACATACAATTCCATCAATCATGCATTTACAATTATAGATTGATCCAGTATACATACATACGATGTTTGTCAAACCAAAAAAAAAAAGTTTTTTTCACATTCTTTATTTACTATTGTTATCGGACGACATCCAGCGAATTTCATCATATTTTCTAAATCACTTTAGTGAAGTTTCACTCATCCGCGTCATGTTTGCCTATTGTCCAACAGGTTGACATGGTTCTCCCAACTAATGAAGTGTCCGTTGCTGTGCTTGAAGATTCCTTCTTTTATAGTATCAAGTCTTTGTGGATAACCCAGTTCCAAATAAACAACTGTACACATGCATTCCACCGCAGCAGCTTGGACTGAAACATTTAAGAATTTCAATATTTGAGTTTCAGAATGGCCTTGTACAATAACAGCTTTTTTTTTCATCTTGAGCTTTGAATTTGACATAAAATGCTAACTCATTCTATGAAGTTTTATGTACTTCACAGTGGCACTCCTTAGAATCGCGATAAGTTGATGAAAACGATAGGGCAAGTCAAGTGGTTCAGGGTAAATGTATAGTATATGAATTTCTCTGCATTGACGCAGATGTTCCACGACTTCAACCAAGGCTCCATGAGGACAAATTGGTCTTGCAGGAGAGCTGAGGCTACAGCCAGATTGCTATCGTTCAGCAAAAGGACAATGTGTTCAGCACATATCGCTATTGAGAGTTTTTCTTCTCTCAAGATCGGGAGGTCCGACGTATACAGCGTGTATGGACCCAACATACTGCCTTGAGAAACTCCATCTCGCATAAGCTTTATGTCAAACCGTTGGCCTTTGCATCTGACTTAGAAAGTTCTCTTGTGTAAAAAAAACCTTTTTTTTATGAACAACCCTCGTATGTATTTATAGAATTTTGCATGGATCATGGAACCACACAAAAAAACTTTTACAATTTTATCACTTAATCTAAGAACTTTGCTAGAAAAAAAAAAGAAAAAGGAATAAAATAAGAAAAACAATAAACTTTACATTTTGAGTCAAAGTTCTCTGCTATTTCCGTAAAATAAGTTTTAAAGGTAAAAGAACAAAACATATTTAGAGGAGATCTATCCTCTAAATCATTCTTAGCTCTTCTCCTGAGCTGAAGGCCTCTGTTGCTCTTGCCCAGATCAAAATTACAGATTACACACAATTTTAATTAAAATTTAGTTCAAGTAAGGACACTAACAAAATTTATCTTTTCTATGCAACAAAGTTTCTTTATAACGAATAATTTAGGAGTCCCGTGAGAATTTTTTCGACTTGTGTTGTCACTTTGATTTTGATATCATACCAAGAAATCTAATGTCTTCGTTAATTTTTGATTCATTCAGATATTTCCGACCTGCCAATCTTATCTAATACATACATATCTAATACATATGGGTATATTACTACATACCTAAAATCTATGATCATCATTTTAAGGTTAAGTTCTTTTTCGTTCCTCAATTCCATACAATTTCTAGCAAAGTCTTTCTTCTTAACTACATATTTACATATGCATCTATTGCCTTTCTATATAATTTTGCGTTCGCTTTCCATGTGACCAAGAAGATATCAACATAAATTGATTGATTTTTGTAATCACTTTTCACTGTTTTTCGTAACGAGTTTGTTATTTTTTTATACTTTTTGCTTGAATACTATCTTTTCATATTTCTTTTCCCTTTAAAAATGAAAAAATTAAAACCCCAAATCTCATTATCATTAAACAAATGCAACACAAAAATTATACTTAATAAACTTAAGGTCCAGATCCAGAATGTAATCTTAAGTGCGGCAATAATGGTTTCTGCAATCATCGCAAGATCTGCCAATGTAAAGTCGGCTACACTGGACAATATTGTCAGACGGCATTTTGTTTTCCGCAATGCATGAACGGTGGCAATTGCACGGCACCATCGATCTGCACTTGCCCGGATGGTTACCAGGGTACGCAATGTGAAGGAGGTGAGTGTGTATATTCTGTTTACTTTTAAAATTATTTATTTAAGTATTAAAAAATAGGAAATCAAACAGATTAGTTAAGATCATAAGAAATACCAGAACCAAAATTATTATGTACATATACTATTCACTTAATTCATTGCCATAACATCGTATTTGTTGTCATCGATTAAACGCGTTTCGAAATTGCAATGGCTGCCTTACAGCCTATTTTTATAACTTCTGTCATTGCTTTATAGAATGGAGCTTGCTCAGCACCACATTCGATCCCAGTATCATGATGTTCTTGTTCTTCGTCACGGAATTTCGTTATGGTTGCCAGTAGTTCCTGTAAAATAAATTAATATAATATCAGCAACCATCATCATGTCAAGAAGAGCTTAAATTAAAATCTGGTATTCATTATGAATCCTAAAATTTTCTTCGGAAATAAGTTAGCAATTTCTATTGGTTTTAGTTAATGGTTACCTATGTAAATATCGAAGTCTAGTACCAGCATATCAAATGCTCTGCTATGTCCTCTTCTTCTTAACATAATTTACATTGATCGTTGAGACTTTAAAGAGATTTGCCTATTATGTAAGTGTTTCATGTGCAATGTCCTCTTAAGAAATCTAAAACTGTTATACGGATACCTTTCCTTAGTCGCTTATTTCGAGTTCTTTTGCAAGAACTTAAAAATCTAAATTGTCTCGCTACTCGTATATTTGACGATTTCACCCAAAATTGTTTCGATTTACCTACAATTTTAGCAGCTACAACAAAAGTCTTGATGGGGAGCATGCATCCTTTGAACCATTAGCCCAATGGCGCAATGCCCCATTAAGACTGCCATCATCATGCGAATCTTATTCTTGATTAAGTGTAGGAGCTCGCAGATTTCGCTTCCATACTTTCAAGAATATCTCCCCATCTCGTTATCTAAAAAACCGGAATGGTTTTTGGTACTATGTAACGATACAGCCTGGCTGTCAATATAACATAATGATTTAATATTTCTAAGGTGTTTATAAAGCTTGTCAGCAAACTTCCCTGTCTGAGAATCTTGTATTGAAGTTGTCATACCACTTCAATTCTGGTGCACAGTATTCATATTTCCCTCACTCAGCTTGTGTCTCTACTACATTTAGGATGATGCAAGATTTAAGATGTAGCTTACCTTATCTGGATTTGGTGCTTCCATAATTTGTCGAAGCTGATCGTTATAGTGTTCCACGATGACTGTTTCTACAGCAACAGTGCATGCCATAGCTGCCTTCTCACCCAGCAGTGCTGTGCCTGCACCCAAGGCAAAGCCAGCTATATTCCATACGGGTGTCATTATAGTTGGACGTACACGATGTTGCGATATGAGTTCTTCAAATTGCTTACGATGACATTTCTCTTGTTCCCACATATGTGCAATTGTTTTGCCCATGGGTCCTTTACCCAGAATGGCCATTTGTCCAGCATAGATACGATCAGCGCCCAATTCGCCAGCATGATCGACACGTATGATCTCATCAGTTAAAGCCGTAGGTCGTGAACGTAGTGATGGTTGTGGATGCGGCGATGTCCTTGAATCTTTTTCATTGCAATCCGTGCTGCTGCTTTGTTCATTTCTATTGTTGGTAGTTTTACTATCACATTCACTGGTGGAGGAGTATTGAAAACATTGTTGTAATTGTAATTGATGACGATGGTTTGACTGTTGTTTATTTTGAAGATAATGTTGATGATGAGCTAATAATAGCAAACGACGCGATGGAAGGGATGTTCTAAGCATTTCACAAATACGATTTATTTATAGATCTGCAAATAAAAGAAAGCTATATATTCATATTTTTACATAGTATATATCAACAGTAAAAATTATCAAATCTCATTACATAATATCACCATCATGATCTATGTGTTTCTCACTTACAGGTATTTGTACTGAGAAATGCTTAAATGGTGGTAAATGCATACAAAAGGACAAATGTCAATGTTCAAAGGGATATTATGGGCTACACTGTGAATATTGTAAGTTCTCCTCTCCGCCATCCATAATCCTAGTATCCAATAATAAACTCTTAATACATATGTATTTATGTACATATATATGATATATGTATTTTTTTGTATCCTAGCTAAATGCGTTATACCATGCAAGAATGGAGGACGCTGCATTGGCAATAATTTGTGTCGTTGTCCAGATGGTTTGCGTGGCAATCATTGTGAAATTGGACGCAAGCAACGTTCAACTTGCAAATGCAAGAATGGAATTTGCCTACCCAACAAATCATGTAAATGCAATGCAGGATTTTATGGAAGACGCTGCCATGGCAGTAAGTTAACAAGCTAAAACACCACATAATAATAGATTTAGTATCAGTATTAATTACTTCTGTTTTCTATTTGTGTTTATGCAGGAATCAAAGGTCATCCTCGAATAGCATCATTTAGATAAAGTAAATCAAACATCAAGAAAATACAATATAACAAGGAAGTGGTGCCCGCCTGCCTGCTGTCTGATGTCTTTATACATGTCTATTACAACTATAGGAAGTCTTAAGTCGTCTAAATCTTCTGTGGCATTATTGTTTATTTTTTATTTCCTTTACTCTATATCTTCCAATCATACCACGCTCTCTATCTCTCTCATACACACACCCACATGGCTCTTTTTTATTGTAAAACACACGCATATACACGCATATTCGTTTTCTAAATCGTTTATAATTTTTAACAAAAACAAAAAAAAAAACAATAATTGTGATAATCTTTTTTTTTTATAATTTAAAAAATAAAAAAAAACAAAATTTGAACTTGAAAAACTGCTTTTATCTTTTACTATTCATATAAACTTGCCAGAAAAACTATCCGTTCCGCGTGAGATGATACCATTTACCATTAAGATTCTCGAACAAAAACAAGACAAAGACAAAAAGATTTGTCATTAAAAGAAAGATTGGAGAAAGTTTGGTGAAAGAAGAATGATAAAAAGAATATGTATTCTGCCTCAAATTAAACACTGTGTTTAGGGGGTAAAATTTCCTTTATAGAGTCATTCAACGATATACAAATACGGTTAAATTAGGACTAGTGGGAAGCAGTGTAACAAGAAATATTACAATATTGATTTGACTTATGTTTCAACATTGAGACCGGTAGCTATGCGATCCAAACATCTTAGAATCTTGAAATTTGCAGGGTTGATGAATATGGATTAGAAACCTATTGTGTTCAAATTGCATAAAAGATAAAAACTTTTTCCATGAACTTGAGTAGGAGTTTGTATGGAAGGTATCCCTCCTAGTGGTCCGATTCAGCTGATTCCGACAAATGTGCTGCGTATGGTAAAAAGAAAAAAATTGTGCAAAATATCAGCTCTCTAGCTAGGACAAGTTTGCATACATCACATGGACATAGCTTAATCAACTCGTCTCGTCGAGCTTATCGAGAATATATATACTTTATGGCGTCTCTGATGTCTCCTTCTGTCTTTTTCAAACTTCATGACAAACTTAGAATACTTCGTGAAGAGTATAACAATAGAAAACTTTAAACCTCTATTATGTTCCATAACATATTGTCAGTAATCCAAATCAAACATGAACAAATTTTTAATATGAAAATATTAGCTTTTCTTAGCCTATTTTAAAGTGTCTCAGATTTATTTTGGAAATGAGTAGCAATCATTGTATATTATAAACGGTTTCACAGATGACGCAAAAGCCAAGAATCTATAGCGGCATTGTAATAAGTCTGTAAAGGTCTAAACACTAATACTTAGTTAATGTTTTGAAGAAAAATTCGATATGTTAAGTTAAAAATAACAATAAACTTTGTTTGCTATTTAAACACTAACAAATGGAAAAATTAAGCGAACATATAGTTATTCACCAAAAATTAATAGTTTTCCAACAAGAACCAAACTGCTCTAACCAAATTTTTCACAAATATTTTACATAAAACACAAATTTGAGCATTCTGCCGTCACTCATCAATTTGACCTCCGATGACAGCTGTACTATAACATGGGATTGCAATGTGAATGACAAAACACGTGCAGAGAACTATAGAATAATTTCCGAAGGACAGATGTATACTTGATGTTATACTGTGCCCTGTGTTACACTGTCCCCCAAATGTCGCTTAACATTTTAGAAAGTAGTTTTGAACAATTGGAGTTCGGAAAAGATTTTTGGTTGCATTAGGGCAACGATCCCATGCACACAGCACAGAAGTACATACTGTAAAGCTATAGTTACTGTATAAAATTAAGAAACAATTGCATTCACCCACCCTCAATATATAGAATTTAACCCATATTAAAATAGATTATGCAAGAGATTACCTTCACACACCATCAACTGCAGTTTAATTCGAAATAGGATTGGCTTCAAAACAAGGAAATGGACAATTAAAATCAATATCCAAAAATCTATCAAGCTCAAAAGGGAGTGAGGTATGTCCCAAACTGCAACTTAAAGGCAATGTTATATCTCAAGGTAAATCAGTCAAACATCTTGGATTTCATCGTAATCACGGGATAACGATATGGAAAATACAACTTAAGGCGTTAGTGAACTTAAAATACATAATCAGAACATTTATATTTAAACGAACTTTTCAACTTTTCCGCCACTTGGAATGTGTCTTTATCAAAGGAAGAGCGTGGTTTGATGGGAATTTTACAATCATCGCACATATCATCTTGCTTGGCCTTTACTGAAATTTATAAATTATTTTCGAAAAATGATATTTAACATTGATACCATATATACATATAGGCATTCACAACAACATCGGATAAAGCAATACCATGTTGGTAGCTCGATTATGATTTAAGTTGCTTTTGCTTTATATGGACTAGAATAAATTGCCAAATTAATCGATATTATTGATACCCTTTATGACATAAACTGGACATTGCAATAAGATGAAGTACAAATTTAAACAGAAATTTTTTAGTTGTTCTGACTTAAACCCGATTGAAGAACTGTGGGAATATCTTCCGAGGCAGATGTAAAAAATGACAGAAAGTTTGATATCAAGAGGCGTTCAAAGACGTGCTTGACGTTGAATGGTGTAAAATAAGCCATTATATATTGGAAAAAATAATAATTTTAAAGCCAAATAGGCAACGGCAAACGGAACACACAATAAAATTTGTCACTTATGATCTACAATTGTAGAAGTCTATAAATGCGAAGGCATGCCATTCCATTCTTCTACAAAACTATGGGTTTTTTTGTGGGCATATCAACATAGCAATGCGTGAATTCGGATCGTTAAATCGTTCATAGAGAGTCAAAACTACACATTATCAAAAAAGTCTGAAGAATCCATGGGTTTAGACATCATTATTCATCCATACCATCAAACTGTAGTATATTCCAATGAATTACATACATATATGTATGTATATTCAAATACATAGTACAACTAAATTCCAGTGAAGCTTAAATGCCAAAAAGAAGGTTCAACACACATCTAAAAAACTTCAATTCAATTAAAAATATATGTATGTATAAAATAAGCCAATATGAAACATTTTTTTTAAATCTTACACAGACGATGCGTCCTTTTTCAATGGCTCCGAGTGTTTATTCTGGTAAATATTGAATGGCTTTTCAAATGCCGCCGACGCAGCAACCGGCGGCAGCAGATAATATTATTATCAACAAAATTTAAAGAAATTTATTTACCTTTTCTTGGTAACAAAATTCAAATTGAATTGCAATTTTTTTTTTTTTTTTGCGTCTTTACAGTTTTCTTTCGTTATTTAAAAAGAAAATTATGAAATCCCAACAATTCATTAATGAAGAAATAAGCACAATAAAAATGCAAATGCTATAACAAGAAATCTTTCAACTGCTGTTCATCGATCAGCTGTTTTGACTGCATACGCAACAGTGTTGAGTATTACTACAAATAATGTTTGGTTTATTGCATTCGATTAATAGAATCAAATACAAATATGTAAGACAAATGAATTTTATTTTGAATACATACCAGTGTTGAGTATTACTACAAATAATGTCTGTTTAAACACTGTTGCACACTACTAATCAAATACAAATAAACTTAATAGAATCTTTATACATTAATTGTCACCAACCCCAGAGAAACAGGCGACTTTGAGTGCGTTGCTTTTTTAGTTTTTTTTTGAACATCAAATTCTTTATTTAGAAAAAAATATCTAATATTTTTTTGGCTTTTGTCTGTTTCTATATTATATTGCCAGCCCATAATCTAAAAGAAGAAACAACAACCTTTTGAAACAAATTATTTGCTTGTGTTTTATGTGTTGTTCTTGTTGTTGCCGTTGTTGTTTTTGTTGTCGAATAGGCCCAGGCCCAGGTCAGCTGACTTGAACTAAACAACAATTAAAAAGCAAAAATATATTAAAATTTATTATTCCTTGGTGAATAATACAAAATTTTCACAATTAATAACGACATGGCACCAAATCATGACCCTACACCACCAGCTGATCCGAATAAAGTAGAGGAAGAGGATCTACAAGGTGAGTAGTTATAGAATATTTTCATATAATTTCTTCTTGTAATAAACAATGAATGACCACAGAAATGGAGGATGTCAATCAAAGTCTTGATGAGCTGAGCGGTGTCCTTGATGTCTTTGAACAACGCACCGATAACATTTTGTCACAATTGCGTGAACTCTTGGATTCAAATCGTGAAATTCGTCGCCTTATTGAGCAAGAGAACAAACGGGAAAAACTAAAGTTGAACGCTGGCTGTGATGATGATAGTAATAAAGATGATAATAACCATGATAATGATGATGGTATTGATCATAAGGAAAAAGAAACAATGGATATTGAAGAATGAACAATGAAGAGTAATGTAGAGATATGGCTATAAACAGATTAGAAGTTCTAAGCAGGCATTTGCTTCCTCTATAACTCCATAACTAGACAAAATTACTTTCTAATCAAAGCACAGACACACACATACACAAATAAAGACAACACACACACGCCCTATCACAGCATAATATATAATTTCTGTTATTGTATTATTGTGTCCCAATGATTTATTATTGTATATTATAGTAGATTATAATTAAATGATGAGAAACCAAATAATATATGTATGTAAAAATAGTATATGCACTTTGTATATATGTGTAATTTTATTAATTGTATGTTTTATTATGTATTGTGAAATGTTATATCATTTTAGGCAATTAATTTCGCGATGTCCAACAAACATTTGAACCCAGCCATGCAGAAGTTCTATACAACATTAAGAAATTAATTCCTGCTCCATACTTTCTGCTTCTGAAATCTTTTCACTCCGATCACTATTTCTATTAATCAAATATATTTCTGAAACTGTATGTTATTAATCCAAGAAAGCATACTAGACCGAAGCCTATATACAATATGTATACATATACTGCAGATGTCCCTGTAGATGACACAGAATTCATTGCAACAAATCTCAAAATCAACCAACAATAGTCGTCAAAGCACCGCCCCGCAAGAAAACTATTCTCCATTGAATAGTTCCTCTACACCGCGAAGTCAAATACCTCGGGATGAACCTGGATTGGAGGCTTACTATAATAAGGCAACAAAAACAGATGTAGATCTAAACAAAAACTGAGTAAAAAGATATATTTGCTCTGGCTGCTTAGACATTGGTCTTAACATAGTCTTGAGGAAGTTCAAAAGTAGAAGTGGAAGTATTCAATGCAGCTGTGAGGAACGGCAAATAAATCCAATATTGGGATACTCCAAAGATACCAGCTTGTGACTATATCGTATAACAATAAACAATTTAGATTCAAGCACAAACATTCCACTATACATGCAATTAACTATCTATCTGTCTGTCTAACCAATTGGAACTGGAACAAGAAATATTGCGTTGCTGCATGCCTTATTGACCTGAAAAAGCATTTGATACGGTATGGATTAAAGGACTAATTTTCAAGATAATCAAATTTAAATATCCTAAATGTATCCTAATCCTCATATACAATATGATTAGTGAAAAACAGTTCAAAGTTTATAATGCAAAAACTTTTAAAATAGTTAACTGACAACATCAAGGTTCAGTACTCACCAGTATTGTTCCATAGTTATATACACGATCTACTAAAAGAAATTGACAACATTATTGCGGATGATATCGTAATTTAATTAATCACAAACTACAAAACAAATTTAATATGGTGAAACGCTATACAACTAACTGGCATTTAAAAATTAAAACAGGAAAATGTGAAACAATACTGTATCACAACAAATATTATAAGCATTATAAGACAGAACATTAAAAATTGTTTTGATCTAATACAATCCACAGTATGTTCAAAAATATAATAATTAGCGTTTATTTTCGTTTGACAAATTTATATTAAAAAAAAAAAAGTCGGTTTAATCGGATGTCAAGCGCCTAAAAGGTTCAATGTCTTAGACCAGGACTGTCCAACCCGCGGGACGCATGCGGCCCAATGTGACCTTAGCAACCGGAGTGACAAGCAGAATTCCATCACGAATCTTTGTTGGAGTTCTATAAGTTATACCTATGCAGAGAGAAGTATCCTGAACTGCAGTATTGATTAGATCATTGTTTGGAAGCACGTACATATGTGAAAATCTGTTTTCAAGATTGAAACACACCAAGTCGAAAATTAGAACTAGCATGATGGATGAACATCTGGAGGACTGTCTGAGAATCGTTACCTCGTCAATAGAACTAGATATTGACGCATTAGCTTCCGAATTGCAGGTGCAAGTATCACATTAATTGTATGTAGAATAGATATAGAATCCAGAGTGGAATAAACAGCCTTTTCTTTCTCGTCAACTTGAGAAAACTAATCTTAGTTTTGTTTCTGCGGCCCAACTTTTCACGGTTTTTTGCAATGCGGCCCAGGGAACCGAAAAGATTGGACAGCTCTGTGTTATACCATCTACATAGATTTGAAATTTGCTGTTTGGTTGAGCTCACAAGAGCTTTCATATGTTTGTTTATATACTTGTATCTTAAAGCTTAGAAACAATGAAAAAGTGATAATTCTTACATATTAATATATATGTATATGAAATGTGACACCAAATTTAGTCTGAGGTTTATTGTGTTTAAAACTAAGTCTTTTTAAATATCTCTGCTAATCATTATCCTTCATGTGAAGCAACAGTTTGCCAGATACTTCAAATAGCTGCTTATTAATGCTTGTAAGTTTTTGAACTTTAGCCCGTAGTTTTTGAACATCTTCTTTCAAGGAGGCATTGTCATCGGTGGTAGAACTTGTATTACCTAGTCTTGATTCCCTGCTGCTGCTTAGTTGATCAGTGATGCAATTACCAAATGTATTCCCAACTATTGGTTTTGTAACCATAACTTCAATAATTTCATCTTCATATGTTTCTGGTGGATCAATCATACGTCGTAGGTTCTCAGCAAAAATTTGTGGTTGCTTATGTTCTGGATGAAATATAGATGTATTTGTTAAACGCAGTTTAAGATCACTAATGGCACCTTTGTGTGGCATTGCTTTGATTAGCTGATGACTTCCAATATGCCATATGCAAACTTGATGATCTTGACCACCAGACACCAG
>JBANCV010000949.1:0-22085 GCA_037040105.1 Amiota albilabris | reverse complement strand
AGGAATAGGAATAGGAATAGGAATAGGAATAGGAATAGGAATAGGAATAGGAATAGGAATAGGAATAGGAATAGGAATATGAATAGAGTAGGAATAGAATATATGAATTTATCTACTACTATCTCACTACGTATAACTAACTACTAGTAACTGTCTGTTCTCTCTGTTTGTTTGTCAGTCAGTTTGTCTCACTGTCTATCTATCTACACATACATATCTTAATTTATATATAGATATTCTCATTACTAATATGTTAGACATTATGTATATTTATTTGTCGTTTGTTGTTTAACATAGAGATATTGAGCCACAGCCAGTCGGGCAGATAAACGAAATAAAGAAACAAACTCGATTTGTCTTGATTCTCAACTCAACAACATAAACTTGACTGGATTTAAAATTCCTCTTACTCTTGTCCTTCTCTGCACCTCTCATATCCTTCTTCAGTTACTATGATTTATTTGCATACTAAAAAGCGATGCAAATTCATGCAAGGTGTGTCCCAAAATTATCAGATGCATCCTTTGAATTAATTCATGCCAACAATTGCATATCCTGAACTAATGAACTTTAGTGCATTACACTTATTATACTCTTCTTAATTTTTGTCTTTATATTTTGGAAGAATTGCTCTTTGAGCGGAACAACAAAAATTCGCACATCATCATCATCATCATTACCAACCACTTTCAAATTGTCCTGAGTAAGTTCTTTTGCTCCTGTTCTGTCCATATATTATTATATATCAAAGGCCTTCCGATCTGGTCAATAGTTTTTCGAGTCTTAAGCATAGTTTATACAAAGATTCCGGAGTTTAGTTATGAACACAGATCAGATACTTTTATGACAAACCTCGTTTTTATATAAAATATTTTTCTTAGATACTTAGTCGTTGCTCCTACTTACAAGACTAGAGTACGAGAGTAAGGTTGAGTAGAGTGGAGTAGAGTAGACTAGACTACTACTAGTAACTGATTTCCGATGCATGCCTTTGCCTTTTGTGGTTGTAATGTTTGCCATATGCATTTCTCACGCACTGTTGAACACACAAACCAACAGTTACAAATTTACTATATCCTTGAGAATCCTTCATACATTCATTCTCGTATAGCTGCCATGTTTAGATTTACTTTTGCCTTTACCGATGCCTTTAATGCTGCCTTTGCCTTTACTTCTTCAACTGCACACACACACACACACACACACACACACACACACACTTGTGGTTTATTTTATAAGTATCTAACATGCAAAAAGCTTAGATCAAATTCAACTCAACTCAACTGAATTCAACTGAATTCAACACAACTGAACTCAACAGAACTCAACTCAACAGAACAGAACTAAGCTCCATCAACACTTTACTAGACATGCCATCACACCTAAGACTTTCATATAAGTAAACAAATACATTATAAAGATACATATACTATTGTAGTGTATCTGCGTATCTATGTGTTTCTTTGAAATTTGTTTTTCTTATAGTATTTAAAAATTATTTTATAAATTTTACAGTTTTCACTTTGATTAAAAGTGCGGTTCAGGTTTTGTGGTTTGTGTTTCTGTGGTTATGATAACGATGACCCTGACGATGAGCAGGAAAATGAAGGTGAAGAAACGAAAGACTAAATATCAGAAATTTCCATGTATTAAGTATCTATGTGCATTTTAAAAATAATATCATTTTCGTGTGTGTTTTTTTTTTTTTTTTTTTTGTGGTTTTATTTCAAGTAAATAATTTAATTTATTCTTTGCAAAGGTTTCTATTTTCTATACATTTTTCTTTGCTTTTCTTAATTTGGAAATTTGGAAATTTGGAATTTTTATTACAATATTCGTATTATTCTTTCTTGTATATTAATGTTATTTTAAAAATAAATATATATTTTCAGTAATTTAATTTATGATATATGTTTAAGTTCTATAAAAAAAAAAAAAAAACAAAAAAAAGTATCTACCAAATATTTATCATTTATGTTAACAAAAAAAATTTTATTTCATTATTGACTGAAAATATTTTGTATGCCTCAAGGCTTCGTTCATAGAATATGGATTATTTGCAAACATATATTTTTATATTATGTATGTATTTATATTTTATCATTTGAAAATTACACATGTTTATCATGCCTTATAGTATAGTATAGTACAAACCAAAATTGTAAGATCACACCAGCAATAGTTGCCTTTTCATCGAATACTGATTGAATATACTTCATCAAAAGGAGTTTATAGGTTTAAGCCATCTGCTGGATTGATGATGACAGCGTCGTTCTCTACAACTTCAAGAGAAATGGCTGATGGTGCCTCATTAACAGAATCTGTAGAGACCTGATAGCATACAAGATTTTAAGATATTTTATCTTATAGTTTCCACATTAAATACTTACAAGGATATCAGAACTTTCGACATGTCCAGTAGGTCCAGCATCCAATGTTGGTTTGTTGTTATTCGAAGCGTTTGGTTTGCGATTAGAAGAACGCAAACGTTTAGCAATGGGCTCATTTTCCTCAAACAACATTTGCGATTTTGGTGTACTAGCCAATGTTGATTCGCTCTCCATTGCTGTCTGATCCTTTACTGGTTGCTGTTTGCCAGTGTTTTTCTTAATTTTTTTCTCGCTTTTCTTTGAAGTCGTAGCTGTTTCGTTTGCTGAATTTTGAAGCGACTGAGCAGCATCATTATCTTCGGAATGCGAAAGAGATCCATCCTTTTTGGATTGATTTTTGGATTGACGTCCACGTTTATTGACTTTCGTAGCTGTCTGTTTTTTAACTCGTTTCTTTTTGCCAGTGCTTTCCTTAATTTTTTTCTCGCTTTTCTTGGAAGTCGTAGCAATTTCGACTGCTGAATTTTGAATCGACTGAGCAGCATCATTATCTTCCGATAGAGATCCGTCCTTTTTGGATTGATTTTCGGATTGACGTTCTCGCTGATTGACCTCCATAGCATTTACTGTACTTGGGACAGTACTTTCTTTTTTATTAGAACGCAAGCGTTTCGCAATAGGCTCATTTTCTTCGTCTTGGTTTTGTCCTTCTAGGTTCGGAGCAATAGTGCTAACTATTGATATACCAAGTGATTCTTGCTCATTGAATTCGAGATCTGACATTAATGCAAGATCATCAGCATCATCTGGCAGCTCGGGTGGCTTGAAATTAAATACTTCCGAAAGATTTTTTAGGTTCCCAAAAAGAACGAAACGATTTTCCATTATGTTTGTTCTTCTCAAATCTTTTTTAAATGTCAAATAACTCCAAGTAAATTTAAAAACTGTAAACTTTAATTATCCTTCTCGGAACACAAATGTGGAAATTGTTCTTGTTTTTTTTTTTTTTTTTTTTTTGAGCTGCAAAACAAAATATAATTAAAAACAATTGCAAAATTTTATGAATATCATATTTACCAGTGATGATGGTGATGATAATTATGGATTTAAATATTAAATACTTGGAAAAAACTAAGCAAATGACATAAATTGTATAAGTTTATGATCGTAAGCTTACTGACTGTTGTTTTATCTTCTATTTACCTATCTATAATATATAATATCATATAAGTAAAAATGTAAGGCCTTTGTTTGTTCGTGACTAGTAAACTCGAAAAGAAATTTACCGATTGCTCTGAAATTTTTACACAATGTTATATTCGATATGGGTCATGTTTTAGAATACTAATAAGTTATTTACATACCAACTATTATTATCCTAAATACAAGAGTACTATACATCTGCCACGAAATAGTACTTTATATATATATATATATATATATATATATATATCGGAAATAGCAAACGTTTTTAAATGAAGTTGGCTTATGATGATGCATCGAAGAAATTAAAATAACTGAACGATTTTTTCTAGGCACATAAGATAAAAGCGTAATATCTTTTGTAAACCCATGAATAGAACTTGCATCTGGCTTATTTTTGTTTGCTAAAAGTTCTAAAGGAATTTCCTTTTTATTCTTTCTGAGAGTACCCAAATAAGTAAATTGGCGTGTGCACTAATTGAATTGATGAGAACAAATTATTTGCAGAAATGTTTCTGTTACTGCCTTCTATAAGACTGCTTAATCTCAATACCGATTGAGTTGGCACTGCAAACTTTTTTCTGCATTTGTAAGGCTAATACCATCTGAATTCTGAATTCTTTTTCATAATAAATAAAGGCATTTGAAAGATAGTGCATCTGTTAAAGCCATTATTTTCTAGTTTCTGCAACACATAAACTTTAAACTTACATCTGAAACGAAATTGTACTAACATTTCGTCGACACAAGCATGGGTTACAATTCTGAATTCTTTAATTAAAAAGTTTTGAAATTGCTGCTATAGGATGGGATTTCTTTTCGATCAATAGAATTATCAAATTGTAAGCATGTTGATAAATCGAAGCCTAGTCATGGTAACTCTAAATATATCACTGCCAGTTCCATGTGCCAAACATAAGATCTGTGGATTCCCGATTACATTTAAAAACACATGAATAAATAAAAAGAGGCCCAAAAATGCTCGCAATTCAATTTTATCCAAAGGTTTCGCTTCAATTTTATTTGTAAATTGAAATTTTGTTGCTGATTTCCTGTTGGTGTGTTCAATGATTATATTCTCAATACCGTCATCAAAAAACCGTGATATCATACTTTCTGGCTCATTTTAACTGCATGTTGAGCCCACCGAAGTTTTTTAATCTCAATATTATGTAAAGGAGTTCCACTGAATTGTTGTGCGTGTTGTGCTGACCATTTTAAGCGATTTCTTCCGTAGTAATAAGCACTAGACATCTTCATTGTTCCAGTCAAATTAGCCGCTTCTCAGAATAGCCGGAGGCCAATAGTGATTGAGAGTTAGTACTGAATTATCCAAAAATATTATTGTCAAATTGAGTCCACACTTCTTGCTTTTGTTTTGCGGAGAAGAACATTTTGCATTCTTTATTGCGTCGTAAACAATATATGTAAGTGAGACCGAAATTTAAGAAAACAATGTAAGTGACCGTTGAAAGTATTGATATCAGAAAAACGTTGAGTTATCTTTTCAAAACCTAACAATGCTAATGAAATCATGTATGCTCCGCCATGCAAATATTGAAAATATATTATAAGAATTACTAACTAAAATCTACAGCAGCCCTTGTTAATTTATAGTTTTAATTTTAAATTAGCTTTATATAAATAAATAAAAAAAATATTATAAGAATTGCCATAAGCCTACAGTGAATTAAGAAATAATGCAAGAATAATTTAATTTTAAATACTTTTTTTTAACATTATACTTACACTGCTCGAGATAGGACACTCCCTTACTTATGAATGAAGATAAAATTATGTAGGTTTTTTTTTTTTTTTGTTTGTTTACAATCCAATCTGCAATTAAATAAAGTGAAAATGGTAAGTGGTTATCATTTCGATATATAATTTTATAAATTTCTTTGTGAAAATATACAAAAAAAAGTGGAACTAATAATTGGACAACTAACATTACGAACTAACATCAGATCAGGAGTGTAGAAAAGCGTGCCGGGCAACATTAGTTTTGTATAAATTCCCCATAAAAATCATAATTCTATTTTACAATATAAAAACTAATAAACAATTTGTTACATGTAACTACGTTAGCATAGGTACTACAAATTTTATTATGATAAATGGCCGTCAACAGGTTGCGCTTAAGTCATCAAATCTATTCAATTTACTTATTGTACTAACTTGTTTTAATGAAAAAAAAAAAAATAGACAAAATAATAGCTTTTGCTAATAATATAATTATATATCATGCAAACAACAAAATTGATGTTATACAACAGAACTTAGAAAACAAATTAAATGTGGTCTGTATGATTGACATTGAGAAAAGCGAAACAATTTCAATCAGGCCTCCAGTTAATATTTTAATAATATACATCAGAATTGAAGAAAGTTTCAAATATATTACATACAGACATCACAAATTTAATATTGTAATATTAAATTAATCCTCTGTAAATATACCAAATAGACTGTGATAAATTATTATACATACTATAATAAATACTGATACATGAAGATTATTAATTCGAATATTGCACTATTTTCATATAAAGCGCTTTTTTAAGCAAAATACTTAAATAAAAAGAGCAAAGTAAAGGTTTGAATTGATATTTCTTTGGACATATGGTTTCCCAATTTAGTTTCACAGTTCACTTTCATATATGAAAATAATTCGCACTTTTGAAAAAGAATTTGTGCACTTTTTTGTATAGAATTTATTGCTACAAAAAAATTATATAATTTTGCAAACATTTTTCAGAATAGACAATTTCATAAAAAAATCTAATAAGAAATCATATTCAAAAAATGCTTGGATTAATTCACTAATAATCTAATTCTACTAATTGCAGTTCTACTCCAAGGTATACTGTCGAACTTTCCTATAGTGAACTCACTCGCGTCCAGAAATTCACTACATAGGAACTCATTATACAGATTATTATGAAATTTTGTTGCACTTTTATTTAAAATTAGCATAGCATAAAAAACACATGCATTTACATATTTAACATATACAGTCGAATCCCGATAATTCGTACTCCTACAATTCGTACACCGATAAATCGAAAACCTCTGTAATTCGTAACAAACTGCTGGTCCCTTGAAAAAACTCCGTTAATTCGTGAATTTGGTTCCCTCGTTAATTCGTATTTTTATTTGCATTGCAATGAATATTTAACCTCTTAAAAATCGTAGTTTATGTATTTTTAAAACCCCTTTTAACGCAAAGCGAAATAATTACGTCAATAATTACTTCAATTCTACATACGATAAAATTTATAATAAATGAATCCTCTCGTAGTAAACTAAATTGCCATAAACAATCTGATTATCCGGATATGGATAAATCTCTAATCTTATGTCTTAGACAATGCTTGATCGTTTTAAAAAATGGAACCATATCAAAATGTGCAGTGCAATTTGAGAATTTTCTTGATATGATGCTTTCACTAGGATGCTTCCAGAAATATTACTTTTTATTTGATTCAGATCACTTAAGTATTCATTCGCAAGACCAAGTAATAGGTTTCCATTCATCTGAACTCTACTTTAGCCAGATGAAAGGAACTAAAAGAACCACGTTCATTGGATTCTCAAATATTGTACAAAGGATAACACACCTGCCATAGAATTGCTCCCATATAGAGAAAATAAGTTATCATTATAAAATAAGGCCAGATACGTAGGACTTTGTAGACGCAATCCGAGTCCCAAACTTAAAGAGATTTTTCAGACGGTTGATCTAAAGTATGCTTCTAGTAAAGCACAGACTTAGCTTTCAGACTCACAATTTCAGTTGAATGAATAATCAGCTCAATGGCCAGACCTCAATTCGACCGAGAATCTGGGGCCATTGGGGCCCAAACCATTGACTTATGAACTAAGGATATCTAGTTTACCTCATGTATGGCATATGCGTACATAAGGTAAAAAAATTATAAGTAGATCAATTAACTCCTTTACTTCGTATTTTTCTTTTTTAATCTCGTTAAATCGAACTCTCGATAAATCAAAAACCCCTGAAATTCATAAAAAATGCAGTTCCCTTGCAATTGCGAATTATTGTGATTCGGCTGTATATGTAATTATGACAATTAACTGGAGGTAAGGATAATATTACTGGGGGACGCGTTGCCGTGGCTTTGTTTGGTCAAACACTATTAAAAATATAGAGAAAACAACTCGATCACGAAATTGTCTCCTTTCATGTTTTGTCCAGTCTACCTATATGTTTTGTCATAAAAGTATGCTTTACTTTTTATATTTAAAATACACACATAATGTGATGAAAAAAATATGGTGCCAAATTTGTCGGATAGCGTGTGTTGTTTTTTTGTACAATGGATGGTGTAGAAATAAAACAATAAATAATTTTTTTAAAATATTAGGTTAATGATATTAAGTATTTTAACAATAAGTATCTAACAACACGACCCTAAGTGACTGTAACGTTGTATAAAAAGTTCAGAGCAATCGCTAAAGAAGTTTTCGAGTTCTGAGGTCATGAATATACGAACATTTACATTTTTATATATAAAGATTAGATTAATTTGTTATTAGTATTAAATATGTATTATATAAATCTTCTTACTATACTTATGTAAATACAAACTCACATCGCGAGCACCATTGTAATGTTTTTTGTTTTTTTCTCAATTATGGACAATGGTAGCCACCAAACGTAACCAAATGTATGGATTTTCTCCTGAGGCTGAACGAACACAGTTGAGATTTACCTGAGTTCAACTTTAAAATCCATGCTGTCTTGTGTCACCAGACTGAGCAGATCGGATTGGATTGATGATTTTGCATCTCTGTGTTTAACGTAGAAAGTTCTATTTGCCAAGAAAGACTCAGTAACATTAAAAACAATGAACGGTAGGAGATGCTTTAGCTTATGTCGCAGCCCTTTTAGATAGACTTGATCGATGAATCGCTTCCGTCGATGGCCAAAAAAGTGCCAACACAGTATTTTTTGCACTCTAGTGTAGATACAATATGATCCACAACTTCGGGGTACCATGGTAATCACTAAGCCAAAATTGATGGCTTAGAATGGCACTCTGGTGGACCAATACTGGCAGTAATCCGCTTGTATACAATATGGTATACTGTACTCCGTGCCCGTTTGATATATTGACAGACATATGATGTCTAGATTTTACCAATTTTTAACGTGTCGAAATTTTTTTGATATACTGACTGATTAGTTTACATGTTGCAGTCAGTTAATTATTCTATTCTGGGATCTTGAAAGTTCTCTTAACATAGAAACTCTGAGACTTGTAAATAATATATCTGATAGAAAGTTCCTCAAGTTCCTTCTAAAAATGGTGGTGATGGTGCCAGCAACTAAATATCTTGAAAAATCAAAGCCAATGCCATGTGAATATTATTGTATAATTCTTGTTAAAGTGTGTCATCATCAGTTGAGTGTAAGGTATTCAAATTTCATTGCATTGAAATAAATATATTTATTCTTTTGATTTACTAGTGTGGTTTTTGCATGAATTGGTTTAACAAATTGCACTTCTTTAGTATTTAAATATTATAGATTTATTTGTAAGTTATTTATAATTTGAAACAGAAAGATACAAACATACAAACATACAAACGCATCTGCATGGTACAATATTACCTATATCAGTATTTATGTGTATATGTATAATAATAAATAGAATAGAAGAATATTTATGGCAAAAGCATTTTGAAAAATTAGTCATGTGCATGTGATGTTATTCAGTCAGTCAGTAAGCCAGCAAATATGATCATTTAAATATAAAATATAAATAATTGAATTATTTTATTGAAAACATTTAATTGAAATGAATAACAATGGCAACAACAGCAACAATAATAAACAATAACAAGAACCAAAATCTGTGGTTGATTTATTGCTTTTATATACGCACAAACACTCATAGTACATATGTAGATACAAAGATACAAAGATAGTTGCATATGTAAGTAATAAGTGTCTGTATACAATATGAATAAAAAGATATTGATATTGAAATCTTATAAGGACTTTTAACTCATATAAGCTTCATACAACTGTGTATATCAATATCATTATCAGCATCATCACAATCATCATCATGGCCATCATCACGATTATAATACTTGAGACGCTTTTGGACAAGTGAATTTCAATTTATTGAATACGCACAAAAGAAGTTTAACTGACAATAAATGTAAAATATTTACGACATTTAAACACATATACACACATATACACAAACACAAACAGACAAACAGACAAACAACAACATAGATACTCAAATACAGACAAGAATTTAACTCAGATATATTGTTGATATTGTGCAATTGTTTGTGGATGAATGCCTGCCTAGGCCAATGTGTTAAATATTGTAGTATAAAATGAAATTCTTTTGTTCTTTTGATGCAATTTTAATGAAATAAAATGCATAAAATCATTTCTTTTGTTTTTGTTTTTACAATATGAAAAATAGAAAACATTAATTTGATTTTTTTTTGTTCGAAATGCTTACAAAGATATAATGAAATTTTTTGTACAATAAATTCCTCAAATAAACGATTAAATTTTACTTATTATATTTAATTGAACATAATGCATGATTCTATTCACTTTTTATTTAAATTTTCTTGTGGTCCTGAGATCTTATTACACCACTGGATTCGATTGAAAGACTGCTGAAGAAATCTCAAGCAAATTTACTCAGTCTCTAGAAGTTCAAATAAATCTTAAATTTATATATACAATATTTTATTGCTTTTGTGAGGTAGAGTAAATATAAAGCTGCATCAAAACTGAGCATTTAATCATCTTAAAACGATTGAAGGACATGTGTTTTTCTAACAGGCGAATAAGAGTCAGTGAGTAGAGAGTAATTTGAAATGAGGCTACAAACCCAGGATGCAACTTATCTTGGTGTTCCTGCACCTTCACAGATGATTAATCTGACAAAAATACATTGTATTTAAAATGAATCTTATGAACCTAAAAACTCACATAGTCTCTATTGATTAATCAACTCCAGTTGATTCTTCTTGTATTTTGGGTTTTGAATTATTGACAAAGACTATGATTAAATCCATAGACTTGGCAGTACGCTCATGAAACTTTGCTTTCTCATTTTTATCTTTTGGAATTTTGAGTCAGTAATTCTGGAACATGTTTCAAGAAACTTGATCAATTTGTTGTTTACTTCCAAGTCAAATAATATGTACAATAGTATTGGAAACTCATGGGAAAAAAGTTGTATTCAGCAAAAGGCCAATTGCACTCCATCTAGCCTATTTCCTTTTCCTGTTGAGGTGTAAAAGCGTTTGACTTTTGGACATTCAATGGCTTCAATTTATGTCAATTTTATCACTTTCTCGATACTAAACACCGTATGATTTTAAAAGGAAATAATGCATATCACAAAAAATAATGGTCAGAATAATATAGGATAAGATATGTTAGATATGCTGCTCACTCAGAAACCCTATGACCCAATGTGATGCTTAGCTTGGACTGCACTTAGTGCATATACTCACTTTTGATAGTGCTGCTAGCCAAGTTGGGCACCAATGTAATTTTCAATGGTCTTATACGTACCACTGAGCCCCTTATTATAAGAAGAAAATGGGTATAAATGAATTTCATGAGCTTATCAAGCATTATTTTTTTTTGCTTAAGAAACCATCACCAAAACCTAAGGAAGGACGCTCTATTTCATTTGTTAATAAGTGGTTCACTGTATTCGATTGTGGTCATACCAGCATAAGTGATGCCGAAAGTTCAAGTAGCCCACGTCACATAAGAAATCGTCAATAAATCCATAGGATTATACTGTATGAAACTGCGTGAGATGACCGGACCTGTAGCCATCTCAACAGAGCAGGTACATCACATTTTAAATGAATATTTGCATATATTTAAAAAATATATCCACACGAAGGGTGCCACTATTGCTCAGACTCGACGAATTATGTGCCCACTTCAAAGGAGTGTTTGACAATGCACAGAGAATTTCGGTATCATGGACGAAACATGGATCATGGACATGAGGGGACAGTCAAAGCTATGGACATCTCCGGGTGAACCAGAGTGAATATGTCAGCCGTCAATTTGTTGTTGATAAAGATAAAACGATTACCCTAGAATATTATGCAGAACTGTTGGTTAGATTCGACATTGTTTTAAAGCTAAACTCATGACAAAGCACGGGTAGCACACAAGTAACGTTACAATGGCCAAAATCCATGAATGGGGCTATTAACTATTACCCCATTCAACAGATTCTCCATATGTAAGCCCCCTAATACTATTTCCTATTTTTAAACCTGAAGAAATAGCTCTATGGTAGAAAATTTGCGGAGAACATTACTAAAACAAACGCATTGAGAAAGCCTATTATTATGGATTAAATGTGTCGAGCTAAAGGAGACTATTATGAAAAATAAAAAGCTTTTTCTTTTATTCAAAATAAAACACATGCTCGACGACTGCACACACCTTCAACCAATAAGAGCGTATATATTTGGTCAATCCTGTCCGACGTTTGCAATCACCAACGGATAACACAATTAAAATATTGGAGTTCTTAGGGAAGGGAAAACTTTTAAATTGTTAAATATTGGGTCGAAGGCCCAGCATCTAGCACTCTATATATTGTGCGCATTAGTTATTATATTATATTGTATTATATTGTTTTATATGTATAATAATTGATAATCAAAAATAAATAAAAAATATTAAAAATGTCACTTATCTAGTCAGTGACAATCATAAATCCTCTCATAATAAACACAAAGTGATCTAGTTTTTTTTTTTTCATTGTTTGTTTGATAGATATATATACAATAATAAGACTTTATAGTTTTTCTCAGTAATCCTGAACTCAATAAGCTATTGACAATCATTCAAATATTCTAAAGTTTTTACTTTATACAGACAATCGAAATAAATCTGATTTCTGTTCTCTAAGGCTGTAGAAAAAAAATAAAAAATAAAAGTGAATCGGTAAATTTTAAAATAAAATAACAAGCATCTGACGTTATTGAAGAACAAGAAGAAGAAGGATCTAAGTTGGAAAAAACAACCATCGTTTTGCTGCAAATCAAAATTACTGACATTCGCATAACCGTGAGAACAGGTAAGCGAAATAAGCTTACAACTAAGTCCTTTATTTATTGCAAATATTGTAGTTCTTGGTTGGGCAGAGTGAAGAAAGGGGAGGGGGTAGGAAAAATATCAATTCTAAAGTATGCAAAGTACATTTCCGCTGTACAAATGTGCATTTGAAAGGTCGACCGACTGACTATACTGTACTGTACTGTACTAGTAGAACTTGTCACTGGCATCCTGTTAACTGCTGCTAACGAGATTTTATTATGTTCAAATAAAACTAAAAATTATGTCGCGTTTGTAAGTATGCATTGTAGAAGGACAGACCAATCAATGGAATAGGAGTAAGGGGCGTTCGAAAGTAAGGAGCCGAGATTGTTTAACAATAACAAAAACTGCCATTGCTTACAGTTTTTCTCTTTGTGCCACCCAATTCCAAAATCAAATAACAATAAAAAATCAACCAACAATTTCAATCCACAACTTTTGATTTATTGCATGCCACCGCCCAACCCAATTCAACATAGACACCACACACACACACACACACACACACACACAGAAACACACACACACCACACACACAAACACACAAACACACATATGTAGACAGTCATGCAATCAAATGCTCTTGAACAAAGAAAAACAAAAATGACACAGGAAGAGCAACAGGACCAGGAGCAGAAACATGGGCAGCAATAACAAATTTGCGGCATTTGAAACGCATTTAAATGGTGCAAGTATCAGGAAGAGAGTTACAACTTTGCACAAAAAAAAAAAAAAAAAAAAAAAACCAAACAAATGAAACGATCGAACGAACAATAATACAACAGCAACACACTCCAACAATAAAGTGATGTTGTTTTTTTTTGTTTTGTTTTTTTTCTTCGTTCTTTTGAGTTAGTTAGTTCTATTTGTGGCGCTCTCAGCAGGACTAAATAAATTACATGCCATGAAATTCGCACTAAATGAGTGCAACTGGCGACGCGTGAAACGTGAAATATGTCACAGGTGCATTAAATAAAAGTTCCCATTTCACTTCACTGTTAAATACGAGGAGACTGTTCCTGTATATCCACTTTATAACGTTTACCATTGCCATCCCAATGCCATCCCAATGGCATCATCCTTTATGTTGTTGGCCAAGTGCGTTATCGTTGCGGTTAGATTTTGTAGTATTTTGCCTTCCATTTTCAACACTCATGTTACAGTTTTTGGTCTCAGATTCAGATTCCTTACCTATACTAAACACACTCGTACAATACTAGTATTGTACTCTCGTATATATCCATCGATAACTATCGGTCACTTTCAGTGCATTGGTAATAGTAGTATAGACGTATAGAACTTCGTATGGTTTATTGTTTCGCAACAACAAAAAAAAAAAAAAAAAAAAAAAAACAGGATTCGTTGGTTGCCATTTTTGGCCATTAACTAAATTGATGCGTGGTTAACTTATTTTAACGGTTGCACCAGTTGACTTCACCGGGCCATCGCTTATTTGGCTTCCATTCTTCATTCACTTATTGAACTTCCATGGAGTGTGTTTTCCTGGCAACATCAATTCATGTTGATGATGCTGATGATGATGCTTCAATCATTCCTTTGCCTTCCTGCCTGCCTGCCTGCCTGCCTGCCTGCCTGCCTGCCATGCTCTATACTATTTTGAGTTTTTATTAAGTTCCCTCATTTTATGTTCAAGTCTTTGAGTCATCAATATCAGCTTACGATTTTGCATGCATTTCGGTTTCTTTCTGGCAAAGGTTTCCCATCTGTGGCTGACACAAAGATTACTTTAGTACTTGACTTGGTCACAAGGGAACAGAAAAAGCAAAACAGTATAGAGATTATATATATGCACATGTACTTTATGTATTTTAAAATTTAACAATGCAAAAATAAGTCAAGCAAAACTAAATTCATACCGAATTGACCATAAGTTTGGGTAATACCTTAAGCAAAACATGCATAGCTTTATCATAATTCTTAATATTAAATAAATGCTTGTCTGAAAATGTTATTCTCTTGTCTTATTAGGAAATTTTTATAGTTCAAAAAAGAAATAGATCGTCCTAACTAGTTATCACAATTATCTAGAAAATGTAAGTGCCTTTATTGCTTTGTCATCATAATTTTGTGCAGTCTTGTCTCGTCCTCTGCCTTTTTTTTTTTATGAAGTCTACAAAATTTTGTACATTCCCCAATTACAAGGTAATTGATATTCCATTAGATTGAAAATTTTATATTGTAGAAGTTACAGAAATATCTGTCAAAATCAATACTATTCAAAGTCAAAGTTTGATTGAACAGAACAACTTGTCTCTGATATCACAAAGTGAACAAAATAATAGAAATATTTTTTCCGAAATTTTTTTTCTATAGCGGAGAATTTTACTGATTTCATTAAATAGAAGTAGAAGGACATTTCGTATAATCTTACAATGGACGAAGATAAAATTGATGAATATTTGAAGAGAATCCGTTATGGTTTAACGAATTCGAATTCGAATGCCCGTGAAGCTCAGAGCAATGAGGGTGGAGAAATTGGTGATGATGGCAATATTGTCGATGGCGGAGGCAATGGTGTTGATGTTGGTAACGGAAACAACCATGGCGTCGTTGGTGACATAGGTGGCAGTGTCGATGGTGATAATGCAGCCGGTAACAGTGGCGGTGGCACCGGTGGCAGCGGTGGCACCGGTAGTAGCGGAGGCACCGGTGGCAGCGGTAGCACCGGTAGTAGCGGAGGCACCGGTGGCAGCGGTAGAACTGGTAGTAGCGGAGGCACCGGTGGCAGCGGTAGCACCGGTAGTAGCGGAGGCACCGGTGGCAGCGGTGGCACCGGTAGTAGCGGAGGCACCGGTGGCAGCGGTGGCACCGGTAGTAGCGGAGGCACCGGTGGCAGCGGTGATAATTCCGGAGCTAATCTTGAGACTAATGAAGAGCTTGGTACAAGCGTCAATTTTGGTGGTATGGCAACGTTCTTACAACCGATGAATACCTCTGGCCAACAGGCAGAGATGGCAGCAGAATCAATGAATATAGGTAAAATGGTGTCTTCTGATTTGATAATCAACAATTTTGATCAATTTTGTGAGTCATATATAGATACAGAACCGATGGTGGTTCAAGAGATAGTTGCTATAAAAGAAACTATGGCAATAGAGGAGCCCTCCTCTGTCTCCATTAGAACAGAAGATGTGATGGCATTTTTGCTACCGGGAACGAATGTGGTTGACGAGACAATCATGATGGCTGATACGGTAATGGATAATGAGGCAGGCGAGGCTATGATTGTTGAGGATGTGACACAAAATGAGGTGAACGAGGTAACCATGATGATGGCAGGGCCACAGGTCGCATCGAATATCAATATTTATAACGATGCATCAACTCATCGTACTACAACTACTGTTCGCTCCGATTCAAAACGTAATAATACCAGTTTGTTGCTAACAAAAATTCAGGTTATGTTTCGTTTGATTGACCTAATTGAATCGATGAATGCTGAACAAGAGTTTTGTAATTATTTCTTAACAAATTATCCTTTTATTGATATTGAAAGCAATGTAAGCTTTGAATCTTTATTGGGCCATAGAGGCCGTTTTATACGTTTTGGGAGAATAATTGAAACTCTAGGAGAAATTTTTCGAATGTTTCCAACAAAACGCTATGAAATTGTCGAGATAATTCAAGATTTATTAACGGTTTTCATGGAGAAAAGAAACCTACGATTGAATAACATTGATGAAAGTAGCATGGAATTCGAGTCAGAAAGTGATACTGATACAATATCAGACATAGACCCACACCAGGTCGCCCCAAATAATTTCGATCCAATTTCCTTCTACCTATCGGATATATCAAGCAGTGAGGAGGAGTAAAAACATGTTAACAACATAATCAAATGGTTAGAAAACGGGGGCAAATCATATCACAATCGTGGCATTTCGAATTCTAGTAAGTTGTCCTCAATTCAAATTATGAAATACATTTTTTCTTTTCCAAATTATTTTAGTTCCCTTCATAACAGAAATAAAAACTAAAACACACATGACATCATCATCTAAAACACATCATGCATCACAAATTAATTTTAATACAAATACAAAAAATCTCAAGGAAAATTAACAAAATCTTTCATATTTCATTGTTCAAAAACATTGAGAATACAAAACAAATATATTCAATATACAAGTAGATACACAAATTGATTAAATGAAGAGAATGAGGACAAGGAGTTTACAGACAAATAGATGCAAATGATCCTGTGTCCTGAGAGACACTAGGACATTTACGCTTTGGATGTATCAAGAAGTGATGAGGAGTCAAAACATGTTAACAACGTAAACAAACATCGTAAGAACGGGCACACGATCGTGGCATTTCGAATTCAAGTAAGTTGTTTTCAATTAAAAGTTATATTTATCTTTCATATTTCATTGACAATACATAACAAATATATTTAATATACAAGTAGACACATAAATTGATTAAATAAAGAGAACGCGTATAAGGAGTTTACAGACATATAGATGCAAATGATCCTGTGTCCTGGGAGACACTAGGACATTTTCCCTTTGGTTGTATCAAGAAGTGATGAGGAGTCAAAACATGTTAACAACGTAAACAAACATCGTAAGAACGAGGACACGATCGTGGTATATCGAATTCAAGTAAGTTGTTTTCAATTAAAATTATCAAATACTTTTTTTTGCAAATTATTTTATTTCCTTTTCATAATAGAAACAAACCCTAAAAAAAACACATGAAAACATCAATAAACAAATATTAATATAAATACAAAAAATTGCAAGGAAAATTAACAAAATCTTTCACATTTCATTGTTTAAAAACATTGAGAATACAAAACAAATATATTCAATATACAAGAAGATACACAAATTGATTAAATGAAGAGAATGAGGACAAGGAGTTTACAGACAAATAAATGCAAATGATCCTGTGTCCTGGAAGACGCTAGGATGCAGAAAATGCAGACAACAGACAAATGATTACACAAGAAGGAAGGAAGTTGAGGCTAAAGCAAGCCATGGCAGCAAAAAGAACATAAAGATAAAATTAATTTAAACTAATTGCTTTCATGCAATTTGTATTCTCAATGTACTAAATTCCACGATAATGATGGTGAGGTTGCCCCCGCTCAGGATATAATAAAATATAAAAAAAAAAATAAAAAAAAATAAAAAATAAAAAAAAAAATGCATTGTGTTACAAATGAATTATTTTAAACTAAATTACAATTCCAATAAAATACAAAAACGAAACAAATATCATTTTCAATTTTCTTTTCTAGTTATTGGTTAAATTTTATTGATGCCCAATGTTAGTTACTCATACGCCCTTCCATGCCGGCAGTATGACCATGGGTTCGGACCGTTTATCTTTAATGAACAATACAAAATGAATGAGATTCTTTTGGTTTTGGTTCCTCAGTTATCTTTTATAAAGCACAGACACATAATTTGTTGGGATTCTGCCAACTTTCATGCTGATTGGTCAAACGCTGTTGGAGTGAAAAGACGTTAAACAGTTTTTCTCTTCCAATTTGTTATATATAGATAAATGAATTGTATGAATATATAAATATATTTCTAGTACAATGATGCAATCATTATAAACATACATATGTGATTATTTCTAAGGCTACTTGTCAATAAAAGGCACATGTAAGGTCACCAACTAGTAGTGTTTCACTCTGAGATACGCAATTTCCCACTAGAGGTCACTAGGGAACCCCGAAATTCCACCCCAGAACACAGAAAATTCTATCATTTGCATATATATGTTTATCGATTCCTTTAACTTAAGCTGGAGTGTAAAGGTAAAAAAAAAGAACTGAAATCATTACAATTTTGAGTGAGAAGCCTCAAAGTATTCTAGTTGGCATTGGAGTTCGTCAAGTCAGCGACGATCCATATAGATTTGATCTTCCATAGTTTCTCAACCTTTGTATCCAAATCATTTACATTTAATTAGCAGCTCAATTTGAAGTTTGTTGTTTGACTTAAGTTAGTCTTGGTTAGAGATGATGCCGAGCTATTACATCCCTAGAATTTTACGCAGAAAGGAGTTCACGAACGCTTGCAGCCTCCGGGTAAGCTTTGTTGTCATCCCATTATATATCATTTAGAGTATTCAAAAATAATCTTAAATAAGGTTTTGAAAAAAAAAAAAAAAAGAAGCAATTCTCGCTTATATTTTCTGAACTTAACTTCAATTGATTTCATAAACTATGGACTTAAATTAATTTAAAAAAAAATTAATTCTGCTTTAATTTGTTTTGGGCTCAGTTTAGTTTAGGTCAATATTTCTTATATTTGGCAAACAAAACTTCACAAGAAGAATCATTAATTGCTCATATTGAATGAGTCTTTAAATTAATTATGATTATACAAAACAATTTCATTTAATTTTCCTTCATATTTTAAAAGAAATAGTTATGTACTTATGTGAAGGATATTTAATTTTTGGTGAAACCTCAATCAATTTTTTTGCTTTTTCACATTTCATCTTTTCGATATTTATTTATTTCTTTTTTACTCTCCTTACTTTGTTTCTTTCTTTTTTTAAACAAAAAAAATTTAAATTTATTGCTCTCAATAAAAAGTTTTTCTGAAAAAAACTTTGTTTTCATTTGGTTTGGTAAAGTTGAATTTTGTTTAGGTTTTGGTTTTACTGGTGTTTGCTTCTTGCTTTTTGCATTCAGTTATTAACACAAACAACAAGCTGATGAACAAAAACATTTCCTTGAAATATTGATATAAATGGATTGATAGATACATTAGTATATTATTTACCATAGACGAAAAGAAAATTAATAAGAGTCAGAGAAAGAGATGCAACAATATTTTTCTAGCAATTTAAAAATAATAATTTGAATTGCATAGAATAGGATAAGATAAATAGGCAGTTCTAATGTGCAGTGTTCGCTTTCAAACTAAGCTGCAATGGTCACAGAGAGTCTTGGGTCGTTACATCTACTGCATTATGGGGTTTTTAAGGTAAAAATCATAATTTTATTATTAAAAAAGTTTTATTTGTTTATGTCAAGACTGTGGTAAGTTCCAGGTTTTAAAATTTTAATTTGAAGGTGTACAAATAATTATTTGGTACATAAATATATTCATATTAAGATTGTTTTTTAACAAGTATACACTTACGATATATAAAAAAATTAAATTTTTGGAAGAATATTATGAAAAGAAATGAAGGCCACCACATCAATTCTAACTTATTAGTAACAGACACTTGCTTAGAACGATCGCGAAGTACTAATAACAAATAACGTTCTAGATGCAAGTAGGTTACATTGAAAAGCAGTCAAAACGAAATGGACATTTACCGTTCATCGAGCTTTGTTTAATATGTTAAAGCGTTCTGTACCCAAAGGGTGCTAACGGGATCCTTTAACTAAGCTTTCGCTGTCCGTCCGTCCATCCGACTACGGCTGTATCTCATAAACCGTAATAGATAGACAGTTAAAATTTTCATAGAATGTGTATTTATATTGTCATAATAAGAACAAATAATAAAACTAAAATAAAGTAAAGAAATTAAAGGGGTCCCCATAGAAGAAACTGCTCACATAAACATAAAAACATAAAATTTGATGATGCCATCATCATCTTCATTGCTTCTGATAAAAGTAAAGCCGTTTAAAGAATAACATAAATGTGGTCTCAATGGCGTTGTGGTTGTGTGAAAGACTCAAGCACCTGAGTGCGCGAATACGAATCCAGAATCAGCGGTTTTTTTTTTAATTTTATTTAATTTATATCGTATATAGTAAGCAGATAACTAAAACCAACAAACATATAATAAAACTAAAATAAAGAAAAAAAAAAAAATCTTGTACGATGGTACGGAGCCGTCCGTGTGCGAGATCGACTCACTCTTGGCTGATTTTGTTTTTTTAATTGGTTTCTTGTTTCTTTACAAAGATAATCAGATAAGTGCAATCATAACATTTATACATAATGTGGTCAAAAATATTATATATATGATATATGAAATGCCAGTAAAAGTTGCCAACAGCAAGAAAAACGTATTTACAGAACCAAGGCTAATTATCTCATAATAACTGCAAAGATAAACTGGAACTTTGGAATTGCCATAAGTCACTTGCTCTAATGAAAACTGTGAATATACGAAAATAACTTATATCAAGGCAAATAGTATATACAGGAATAATGGAATAGCATATACAAGTTAATCTTCTCGAAAGTTGGCATCAATTACATTTTAAACGTATTAAAAAGCATACCCTTAAATATGTCGATTAAAAAACAAAGTGATTTATGGCACTTACAAAACAAATGCCTCATATATTAATTGTATTAACTCTGTAAAATTAATTAATACATATTTGTGATTATTAATTTTACTTGAAAAATAGGAAATGGAAGCTTAAATTTTTAACTAAGGCACCAACGCGGACCAATGTTTTTAATTATGAGAATAAACCATAATTTGTACTACTAGGATTGAAGTGTTACTAACTTCCCACAGGAATATATGTGACAACACGCTATTGCCAACTATGTCAAAATCATACCAATGAAAGCTGTTTATATTGTTTACAAGCTACCAAGAGCATTGTGTTCTCTGATGAGAAACATTTCCCTATTGAGCAGTTTATAAACTCTCAAAATGATCGTGTCTACTGAACTGAATACACTTACGAAAATTTGAGCCTACTAAGGACTACCAGAAGTAAATTTCCATCTCAAGTAATGGTACTGGCAGCTGTGACCGCCAATCATTTTCAGCGAGCCTGGTGTGAAAGTAAATGCAACTTATTATCGGAAACATTTTGGTTGTACACCATGGATGTCCCAACAAGACTCGGCACCCACTCATTCCTCACTCTATTCCATCAAGGTCATTTTGAAGGGTAGGGTGAGGACTAAAAAATATGCCAAATATTAATTTCTCTGAAGAAAGCCATTGTATGGGATTAAGCCAAAAAAAAGACCATATTTGTCCAGCATGCAACTCATATTTTAACCATTTGAAGGCCATAGTAGGCCTTAGGTGGCCACATCGAGCTAAAGTGAGTTTCCACACATTTTTGTAATTTGAATCAATAAAAAATATAGTCATTTGAATAGGTTAGGTAATCGCATAACCGTGTATATACCCCGAAATATACATTAATATTAAACAAATAATGGAAAAATATAAATTGAATCATTAAATAAAATTCATATGTAATTAAATATCGAGATCTATTGCATGATATACCTTCTGTATAAAAAGTACCTGGAAAATGTCATTCAAATGAACCGCTAAAATGGAAAAAATAGTTGAACAAAGAATTTGCCTCAAATTTTGTCTTGCAAACGAAATGTCTTCTGCCGATTCGTTGAAAATGTTAAAAAAAAGCCTATGGTGATAATTGTATGTTAAAAACACAAGCATACGATTGGTAC
>JBANCV010000948.1:0-22092 GCA_037040105.1 Amiota albilabris | reverse complement strand
ACTCTTTACACATTTGCTGTGCCTTTCGATTTCCGTATATTTGCGACCAATGCATAATGGAGAAAAAGAGGATGAAGCTGTTCAAACTGGGTCAACTAAACGGATAAACGACCCAATGATCCAGAAAGATGGTGCCAATATTGTAGAAGAAACCACAGATAATACAGATTCTGATATACAGGCAGTGGCTAGATATTGTGCTGAATTTGCAACTATTGCAGGTGTCCTAAGCTATGTTATATTTCAGCAAGGAGATGAAATTAAAAATCAAGGATTATCAGCATTTTTAAAACAATTGGTAGGCAAATCAGTTAGGATCAGATCAGATGACACAACCATAATCAGAAAATAATAGTTGATTATTGATTATTTTCAGTCGCATGCACCAGCTAAGGCTATATTTTTGGTATCAAATCTAATGATTTTGGCTTGTATACCATTTCGTTTAATTGGTGATACTGATACCGAGGAAGCTATACTCATATTTGCTGTACCTGGTAGTTGGTTTCTACTTATGTTTTTTGCAGGGTAAATTCATTAAGTTCATTAAGAGAGGACTTATTTGGAATGGTTTTTTATTTTATACTATATAGTGCTATTCGGTTGACCGGTCCTTTTGTCACTATGATCTATTCTATGATAACTGGCGATATGTTCACATTTGGCATTATATATTGTATTGTGCTTTGCGGTTTTTCGCAAGCCTTTTATTTTCTCTATAAAGGGCACCCACAGATTTCTTCCACTATGTTCAACACTTACACAAGCACTTGGATGGCATTATTCCAGACAACACTTGGAGATTATAATGTAAGCGGCAATTTGTTAATTGATTGATCAAAATTAGTAAGTTATTACTTGAATTAAATAATAATTTTGTATTTACTTGCAAACTTGGAAACAAAAGTATCCTGATTTGAATTCGACAACATATCCAAATCTATCGAAAACCGTCTTTGTCATATTCATGATATTCGTGCCTATTCTACTGTTGAACATGTTGATTGCTATGATGGGAAACACATATGTAACCGTTATTGAGCAATCTGAAAAGGAGTGGATGAAGCAATGGGCTAAGATTGTAGTTACACTGGAACGTGCTGTGCCACAAGCAGATGCCAAGAGTTATTTGGAAGCATACTCAATACCGCTGGGCCCATCTGATGATTCTGGTTTTGAAGTACGTGGTGTTATGGTTATCAAAAGCAAGAGTAAAACACGGGCTAAACAGCGCAAAGGAGCTGTCTCCAATTGGAAAGCATGTATCCTCCATTCTAGATCTTTATATATTCTATGCAATGTATTCATCACTTCTGATTCTTGTTTTTTTTAGCGTGTCGGTCGGGTCACTTTAAATGCTTTAAAAAAACGTGGTATGACCGGCGAAGAGATGCGTCGATTGATGTGGGGTCGCGCCTCTATTTCAAGCCCTGTAAAAGTAACTAAAAAGAAACTAACTGATCCTTATAATCTCAATGCTGAGTCTGATATTACTAATGCTATGAGCATGCTTACCTTTGCTAATGATCCCGTAAGTAGTGTCGGGATTCCTTTGCGTTCGAGTATAACTGCAATGGCGAGTGAAAAGCTACCTCCTGCTCCAGATCCCTTTAGAGAGTTGATAATGATGTCAGATCAGCATCCAGATACTCATGACCCACACTATTTAGCAGGTCTACAGCAGTTGGCCAACAAGGCATTTGATTTGGTTGAACAAACATTAAAGACAGAACCAACTTTGCCTAAGGAACCAGGAATACAAACAATGTCACAAACGCAAACTTCAACTGTACTCAGTACAATGACACCACTCACAGATACTGCCACTGTTGATACTGCCGCAAATGCTGCTGAGGCCATCGATTTGAATGCTGCTCCTATCACACCATTGACTTCTAATCTAACAACGCTTTTTCAAGATCCAAAAGATATAGTTGATCCAAAGAAACTAGAAGAGTTCCTTAAAATTTTGGCCGATGTGGAAACAGAGGAGAGCGATGACAGTGGTCCGATACTAGGTAAGCTGTCCCTTGCACGAAGGACGCATGCTGCTCTTTTGAAGACAGACATTAAATTGGAATCAAATCTGGGTAGTAGTGAGAATATTGATAAACTAAGGATATCAATTTGGGAACAGCATATACCAGAAGTACAATTGGAACCAGTAAGTTATCAGTAATAAATATGAAGTAAACAGTATTCATAATTTTCAAACTGAGAAGGCGGTGACTGAAGAACTACTCACTATTGAACAAAATGCCGAAGTCGAAACAGAAGATGGCAATAGTTGTACAGATGATACGAGCGACAATTTTCCAAGGGCCGACGAAGTTCATGCGACCATGCAGCAGTTTCACTTGCGCAAGCGTCAGCCACCACAAGATCAGGCAGCACGAACTGCCAAGAGTGGCCGTATACGCCGTAAAAACAAGTCAGTACTATGAATTTGACAAAAATCTACGACAAATCTATTTAAAATATATATTTTAGAATATCACCGGAACACAACGAAGTAACACATGCATCTGCCCGGTCGGAAAGGCACTTGACTCTACCGCGTAAGCCATTATCACCTCCAGATCCTCTGGAACCTTGGAGTACACGTGAAATTCAAAACATAAACAAAATTTTATCAAAAAAGTAATAAGAGATCATTTTTGTTAAAATTATATATTGTAATTTCATATAAACAAAATGTGAACCATAACAAGTATAGATGATATGGTCTCCTAAAGTTGTAAAACACTTAAAATAATAATAATTCGCATACAATAATATAAACAGCGTAATAATGATGATGGGCGTCTCGGATGCCTATATCTATGTGTAGATGAGAAATCTTTATGACTTGAATTATAAAATCGGAAATAACGCGAGCGGAGACCAAAATTTACTCTGCTGAAACAGGAGGATAAGAGATCCAAATTGATGAAATGGAGAGACTTTGTCTTCTTTGCAGCGCCAACCAATGTCACGTCAAATATGCTTGGATAGAAGTGCATCCATGTATGAAGCCTGCAGATAACAGTAATAGTAATGTAAAAGTAAAATAGTATGCAATTTATTATGGTGGCGAACCGATAATTTAATATATTTTTGGTGGATGGTCTTCTTTAGACTAATGGAAGCAACTTTTGGCTGTTTGGACTGCCTTGTTGTAACATTATTACAGGTGTCCCCCATTCCCATTGGGACCTTGAGTACAATAATCCTCGTTTTAACATGGTTAGGAAATTGGTTGCGTGAAGAGAATGAATATTAGTAACGTTTACTTGTAGTTTCATGAAATGAAGGAGATCTTGATTAGACATATGTAAGCAAGCAGTGGCTGTTTAGGGAACATTGTTCTGATATCCCTAATGTTTTGACCTTCTTCTTTCCTCAAGATTAAGGTAGATACATTTCGTTTCACATGACATTATTTTAAAAAAAAATTATATACATAATTTTAAAGTTGTTTTCTTTTTCATTTAAAATTTCATAAAGTTTTTAGCACATTTAATTTTTTGTTTTTATAAAAGCTAAAAATAAAACGAACAGTAGAGTGAAACGCAGTTTAGGTACTTGTTTTGACACAGTTCAGTGTTCAGGTATTGGTTGCATGTATTGAATATGAGTGAGCAAGGTTTAGATAGTTGCAAGTGATCTGATTTGTGATTTGTAGTTTTATGAATTAAAAATAAATAAAATACGATTTATTTTTTTATTTTGTTTTTTGCATTTATAAATAAATTACAAACAAATTGTTTTGTTTATTTTTTTTTTCTTTTTTCTCAAAAATCATACAATTAATATATATGTAAATTTACAATTGTCATCACCTTCCATTCATTATCATTATATCATCATTATCAATCGATTAGAATCTGGCGGACCTTTTATTATGTTGTTTTGTGTTTTTACTCGTACGAGTATATGCAAGTTTTTCTTCATTTTAAACCTACACTAACTAAAGATGGCTGCTTGGTTGGTTAATGACATTATTTTTGGTTGTATTACAACTACAGAATTACTACACTAATAATAATCATAATAATAATAATAATAATAATAATAATTAGGTTATTTGCAATTTATATATATATATATTATTTATATATATATATATATATATATATATACGAACATATATACGAATATATATATATAAGCATACGTCGTGTATGCACTAAAAAGAACAATCGAGCGAACAATCGAACGAACGAACAAACATATAAACAAACAAAAGAAAGTATCTAATAAGTTGTTGCTATACACATTTAAATTGTGTAAGAAGAGTGTAAAAGAAGAAGCTGCTTAACAATTATGGAGGAAAAGTATATATAATAAATACATACAATTTTGTCACATACCCACCAGCACAGGTTTCATATTCATATTCCATTCCCGTGTTAACAAAACGATTACTATTTTCCAATGTCTATGTATGCACCATCATCATCTATCCACCATCCATCACCTACATCTAATCTTTACATAATGCTATGAGATGTGTACACACTTGGGCAAAATAATAGGTGTGAGCCCCAAATTTTGTAAAATGTAATGAAAACCGTAAAGAAGATTATCTTCGACTATGCCGAAGATCCTGCTCCTATGATTATCCACTCAGAAATATTGCAATATTGTGTGGGGCAGTCAAAAAATCTTTCATCAGCGGTCAACAATCATATCGTAACATTAGCTAAACGCGACCCTTTCAAATCATCTGGAGCAATTGCTAGTAAAATTGGTAATATTGTATCATTACGAACCGTTCGACGACGATTAGTAAGCGCATATTTACTAGAGTGCTGCTTCAGCGCACTCACACTAACAGCTACAGTGAGTTGGATTGAGTGACACTCAAAAACTAGTGTGCGACATACAAAAAAAAAACCGGTTTTTTGAGTGTGAGTGCCAATTTTTCCAATTGTGAAAGCATTTAAATAGAGAGAATTCGAATGAGTTCGGATAATTGAGTAGAAGGAATAACTCGTGTGCCATGCTCATTCATCTTTTCTTCATCTCTTCTTCTTTCACACACGAAGGATCGAATTATTTTCACAACAAAATAGAATTCGCAAAGAGAACGTTTGGTTTTTGTTATATGAGTTATAAGTTACTCTCATATCTAGTTACAAACTCATTCATTCAATTTTGGCATGAGTCACCCAAACCCCGTTTTTTTTTCACTCAGCTCTCTAATATCTATCCGGTAGAATAGTGAGCAAAGTTCCTCTGTATCCAGGTGTGTATGCTACAGAAGTAGCATTGAATAAATAGGATAGAAAAATATAGATTACTATTAATATGGATCGCTTATCCATAATCGATTGATCGATCGAAGAAGACATAATTTACTAATAATTTAATACTATGAGAAAAGAAGACGAAGTGTTCGAATTGTTAAACACTATTGGAAGAATTGAAACCGTAAGCGGCTTTGGACATGATGAGGGTGGCAGCGGCTATCTGGTATTCGCAGTGATTTGGAGAACGTTAGCAATTGTGTCTATATGCGTTTGTTGATGACGTTGTTGCAACGGTATTGCTGTTGTTATTCCCCCCATTATTACCGACCCCATTCATTTGATGGGTTGTTTGTTGTGCCTGGGCTGGCGAAGACGTATTCATATATATACTTGTGCCTGTACTTGCATTAGTAATGTGGTTTCCGGTAACAGCACCAGTGTTCGTAACTGCTTGTGATTGTTGATGTTGGTGCTGTTGTTGGGCAGTAGTTGTCGTTATAGATGTCGCTGCATGGCTACCAAGTTGATGTAATAGCTGCTGGTTGGTTATCATCTGAGCGGGTACAAGGACTTGCTGTTGTGTTGCTGCTGCAACTTGCTGCTGCTGGTGTTGTTGCTGCTGCTGTTGTTGCATTTGCAAACGCATCAAATTCAATTGATTCGCATTTATGGATATCTGTAAATATAATAATTTAACAAATATAAATAATATTATTTTTACTTGGGTTTAAATATAAATATAATTCAAAGCGATCGAAAGGTGCTGCCAATGCACTGATCAAAGAGCATCGTACATATATAGAATGAACAGCTGATGTGAAGAAGAGGAAGACGACAGAGCATTGAGTAACAAGAAACAAAGAAAGAATATGATCATGAAACAGATTGTCCCTCACGTAGAACTGTCTTACAAAAATGCAGAAAGGAATAACTAATGACAGAAGCTTGGGTGAAGAAATGAAACGGCGTATTCCGCTAGATAAGTAACTAAAACAAAACTGCAGATGTGACCTAGATGAAAAGTGAACTTCTATAGCCAAAAATGAATGTGAAAAGCTGTGAAGCATGCAATGTACATCTCCAGGTCAGACTGCATCAGAATTCTACAATAACATCTTTACTTACTTCCACCATTCATCCAACAGTGAATGCAATATGCATTCAAAACCAGAAAGAAGATGTTATACTCTTCACGCATCCGCTATAAAACGTGTTTGCTCTCTGTTACAGTTTGAGTATCAACAAAGAACACAGTTTGAGTGACACTTTATTGTACAATTACTCTATAAGTTTGTCATTTAATGTGGGTTTGTATGGGAGGTACTCCTGCTGGTAACCCTAGGATCATGAAATTTACATTGTTGATTGATATGGAACATAAACTAATAATGTCCAAATTCGATTCAATAAATTAGAAAACAAAAAACTTTTTTTAATAAGAAAATTAATTTGACCTTGTTGTTTATATGGGGGGTACACCCCTCCCTGTGGTCCGATTCGGCTGATTCCGACAAATGTGCTGCGTATGTTAAAAAGAAAGCTTCGTACAAAATTAAAGCTTCTAGGCCAAAAACTGAGGGACTATTTTGCATACATACAGACAGACAGACGTACATGGCTAGATGAATTCGTACCGTCGTACTGATGAAGAATATATATATTTTATGTGGTCTACTTCATGACAAACTTATAATACTATTCACTACGTGAAGAGTATAAATAGTCATTTCCATTGAGTTGAACACTAGCTAAGATTTTTATAGTAGGTTAGTTTATAATGTTTGGTTAGGCGAAGCAACGAAAGACAACAATCAAGTAGTTGGCAGATGGTTCAAAAACTAACGCTAGTAAACTCCACACTCCCTACCTACTCTAACATTTTAATGTTTTATCAAGAGTAATATATACGTGTCTTTTAGAATAGAAACACTTGGGAGCACTGTTTGAAAAGTTCGAGAATTGAGTTCACTCGTAGTTAAGCAAACTATGTCACTTATACTGTCATTGTAAAACAATGGAGCTCATGCGAGGTCTTGACAATTCCGAGCTGAAACATAACATCGTAGATGTTCCAAGGATTTTACTCTGATGTTAATTAACGTGCGTGGTTCCTGAAAGAAGCCAAACGAAACCAAACTAAAAAGTAATTATAACATCTTTCAGCTAGTAAACGCTTGCATCCTATGCAAAAATGAGAAAGTGTTCTTGTAGAAGAAAACTGGTTACATTACAATATTTAACTGTAAATAACACTGACTGGATATCTTTATTGTATCATTAACACTACATCTGCGGAACCCTCCAACCACAGATTGAATATTGAATCAAATTTCATTCACAATTTAGGAGATACAATAACTAATATTAATAAAGTTAATAAAATTAAATATTTTCTTTATATGTATGAACTTAGCTTGTAAAACATCATATCTATTTGTAATAACTTACCGGAACATTAGTTATTTCGCCATTTGGCCCGACAACTTGTTGTATCAATTGTATTTGCTGTTGTTGCACTTGCTGCTGCTGCTGTTGTTGGTGTTGTTGCTGCTGCTGCTGCGCCGCCAATGTTTGTAACAAAGTTTGCGTTTGCTGTTGATTAGTTGTGGGCGTGAGGATAATTTGTTGTGTTTGCTGTGGTTGAGTGGTGACTATATTTAAACCGATACCATTTTGGAGTTGTGTATGTTGGGTTTGAGGATGTTGTTGGTGATGCTGCTGCTGCTGGTGGTGCTGATGATGTGTTTGTTGTAGCTGCTGTATGATTTGTGTTTGGTTTGGCTGCTGACCAGGTAATGTGATAAAATATTGCAATTGTGAGTTTGGGTGTCCTCCACCTTGCTGTATGATCTGTAACTGCTGTTGTTGTGGTTGTGCTTGTTGTTGTTGTGTAGCAAATGTCTGCAATTGTTGTTGTTGTTGATTTGTCAACATTTCCGAGTTTGTTGTTCCAAAGCTTAGAATCTCTGTTGTTCCATCCAATTTAAGTGCAGTAGTTGCATTAGCACCAACGCCAACTTGCATGGCTGGGCTTGATATCCTTGCTACAGTACCCTGAGCTACAACTGAAGTATTAGCACCACAATTAGTGTTAATAATGCTTGAAGCTGATGTCGAGGCTGTTGAGTTATGTACATTACAGGAAGCAGACTCTTTTTTATGACTTGCAGTTGGTTTTATATCTTCACGTGGTACAATATCAATTAAAAAGTCAAACTGATCATAGTTTGCAATTGCTTGTGCAATATCTGATCGCTGCAATGTGCGTCGTTTACTTTCTTCTGTAAATATCCATGCTCGCATTGTCAACTCCTGTATAAAGTACTCACAAGCCTTGGCAAAGAGAAGCGGAGCTTCAGCCGCAATCATTTTAGCATTCTCATCCAGCTTCATGATTTTCTTAATGCGTGCCAGTGGTAACACCTGATGTTTGGCATCAACATGTTGTATATTATTGACATCGTTCAAAATATTCGGCCAAAAGTTGTCTATGTTAGGCGGTGGTTTGCGTGGAACTTGGGGTCGTGGAGTTCTGCTTGCCTTCTCTTTCGGTGTCGTTCCTGTTCCTGTGATACTGATACCAGCTGTGTTTAACATATTATTTGCATGTGGATTTATTAAATTTGCATTTGTAGCCATGACTGTTGCTGCTGTTGTGCTGTTATTGTGATCATTACCAAAGGACATTGAGATTGAGGTGAGTGCGGGGGGTGTCGTCGTTATTGATATTGATGATGTTGATGATGATGGTACGTTTGTTGAGCGCAGCGTGTTATTTATATTTGTATTAGGCACAACAGTCAAACTATTTGTAACATCATAAGCACCATGTGTTACACCAGAAACATCCAGTTTAATTGGTGTCACTGTAATTGAATTCTCAAATATTGGATTTGCACTGAAAAATGAAAATATAATTATGGAATTTTAGCCAAATAAATTTTTATGCTTATGACACTCGTATGTGATGTACACACCCACCTTATTGTTGTTGTTCTATTATTGTTGGTACCGTTGGAGAACATAGCACTCACGTGGAGGCAATATGTACTACACCACTCTACAGACACCAAGATCACTAAGATTGATAACTATAATATTTCTATTTCCGATGTTAGTTAATGTGGATAAACCTTGAAAATATCGTAGAGGATTGCAATTACGACGCATTCACCAATTGTATCGTTCTTTGTTGCATTTTTCTATAATATTTATTACAATTTATTAATGTTTATTATTGTTTTTTTAATGTTTTGATTTGAATGTTGGGCCAATGAGAGGAATTCTTAGTGGTATACACCAAGGATGACTTCCATTGGCTGAAATTTGTAGAGCAAAATATGCACTTGCAATACTAAATGAGTTTATCCGCCATTGATTGGCTGGCGTCAACAGTGTGACCAGTTTACAATTTTAAAATATGCACCAAAATAGTCAATAATCAATCAAACATAAGGGGACAACAAATCAAAGAAAAAAAGCAAATTTTAATAAAAAAAAATATATTATCGAAGCCAATGAATTAATAATTACATAAAACTTTATATAAGTAGCACAAGAAAGTATATTGAAATATGCAAATATTGAAATGGTTACTCTAGCCAAATCGAATTTGTTCAGTGCTGTTAAGTTTTAGGTTCATTGCGTTTGCGTGATTTGGAACACTTTTCTTACACGACTATCGATGGATAGATGACGATATTGATGATATTGATGTTAATGATATTGTTTTTGTTGTCAAAACGTGTCCACATACTTATAAAACTATAAGTATGCCGCCTTTGGTTTAACTTATTATAATTGGAAAGATGCAGAGCTACTTCTGGCATATATTTGGCATTGCCACAGCACTCAAAGTGCTGTTAATGCCGGCCTAGTAAGTCTTTATACATATGTATCCACTTTAAACAGCAGTCCAATCGAATTAGCAGCAACCGCTTACAACTTAAATACCAGCGCTATGTAAGTTCATTCAATATATGTGTGTGCACATTTCACTTAGCGCTTCTTTTTGTTTAAACAAAATAAACAACAGTTTACTTAAGATCATAGGATAGGATAGGCAGGGACGCGGATCCATCCAGAACACTTACAGTGCATTGTAATTCATGGTTTGGACTGCTAACTAACTTGGCTTCAGCGTTCGCATTTAACCTTACTGAAATGAGAGATCTTACCTATATCCTACACTACAGAGCCCCTTACCACTTGAAAGATGGTAAGCCAATAACGAACTATATCTACTTGACTTAAATGAGATTAAGGCAGCGTCACATAAACGCAATGTAATTAATTAGTTAAGCATTTAGCAATGAGGAATTCGTGGGCAATAAAACTCATGAACACAATGAATACGAAATATTAACAAATCTCTTCCATCGTATATTGGAAAACTATCCATGATTTTTCATTAAGCATGCAAGGTAGGCAGGATCTTGTAAAATATCAAATAAACCCAAATTTAAAATTTACAAACTCAACTGTATTAAATTTCTTTGAAATACTGTGTGATACTGATCCAAATAATTGTTAAATCGAATCAGTGAGATGTCGCAAAGCATTTCACATTTTCCAGTCTGCTATTTGTAATTTAAAAGTTGCATATTTCAATCGTAGCTGCACAAGAAATTTGTGCTCGAAAGGTGTTGTTGCTTTTGCAGTTGCTGTTCAACGAATTCGACAGTTCTTTACTTTAAATCATTTTTGGTAGTTTTATTTACTTATATTTTATATTATTTTCAGTTATTCCACAGACTTCGAAGTACATCGCAATTGGTTAGCAATTACACATTCCCTACCACTCCGCCAATGGTATGTCGATTCAACCAGTGAATGGACACTGGACTATCCACCATTTTTTGCCTACTTTGAATGGATGCTCTCACAATTGGCTCAGTATTTTGATTTTGAAATGCTAAATATTAACAATCAATATTATGCTTCCGAAATGACTATTTGTTTTCAACGAATGTCTGTTATAGTCGTCGATATCTTGTATGCAATTGGTGTAAAACGTTGCCTTTATGCTTTGCCTAAACAATCAGAAAATAGGAATGGGCAACAACACTTTGTAGGAGAATTTTTATTACTGCTAAATGTTGGTCTCATATTTGTCGATCATATCCATTTCCAATACAATGGCTTTCTGTTTGGAGTGTTGTTGCTAAGCATTAGTTTTCTTCTGGAAAGCAAATATCTTTTATGTGCATTCACATTTTCAGTATTGCTTAATCTAAAGCACATTTTCTTGTATATTGCGCCAGCATTTGGAGTTTATATATTGCGTTTTTATATATTAGAACACAACAAACACAAAAAACAGATACAGTTGTTCAATATCGTTAAATCTAGTTTAAAAGTGTTGGGTGTTGGTCTGCTGCCATTTTTCTTATCATTTGGACCATTTTGGAACCAATTACCTCAAGTGTTACAACGCCTATTTCCATTCAAACGTGGGTTAACTCATTCCTACTGGGCTCCAAATTTTTGGGCTTTCTACAATACCATAGACAAGGCAGCTACTATATGTTTGAGGGGAAAAGCTGCTGCTGGTGGTGGTCCAACAACATCTTCAGGTCTTGTACAAGAATTCAATCACATCATATTACCTTCCATAGCACCAGCCACTACATTTGTGCTAACTGCTATTTTTATGTTACCGGCTCTAGTAAAATTGTTTTTATGTACTAACGAGAGGTTCGTATACTACTCACACCCACACACAAATTTTAAGGTTCGTTTGTTATATCAATTCCTTTATTTCTTATTTGTAGTAGGACTTCGAAATCTAATTTAATATTCTTACGCACTATTGTTCTTTGTGCCTGCTCATCTTTTATCTTTGGTTGGCATGTACACGAGAAAGCAATACTAATGATTCTAATTCCACTATGGTAAGCATGATATTGTTCAATACCTATTCATATATCCTTCTATCTAAGTCCTTTCTTTCTCTTTTCTATACAGTTTGATATCATTAATTGATCGAAATGATGCCAAATATGCATTTTTTCTAAGTGTTCCGGGCTATTATTCTCTACTCCCATTGCTTTACCCTGCGAATCTAATAGTGGTGCGCTACTCCTTATACTTGGCTTATATATTGAGCATGTATTCACAACTAGTGCGATTATATAAGAGCAAAGACGAACAACCAACGTTGATGTTAACTTTACTAGAAAAATTATATATTTTTGGATTTACTGGACTTCCCATTTATGAACACATACTGAGTCCATTGTTGGGACTTAACAGAAGTTTACCATTTATGCATTTGCTCTTAACTTCACTATATGCCAGTCTAGGTGTACTCTATTTTTTCATTAATTACTATTTCTATGCATTGAAAAGCAATTGCAGTTGTAGCTGCGACTTTTCTTTTGCTAGTTGCAAAGGAAGTAGTAACCTTCAATCTATTAATGAGATTGGAATGGTATCATCATCATCATCAGTGTCTAAGGAAACTAAACCAAAGAATCGAAAGCAACAACACAAGCATATAAAATGTTAACTTTATGCGTTTTGTTCATGACTACATAGTTTTTTAATAATCCCAATAATAAACATTACAATTTTTTGAAACACACTTGAAATATGTACTCTGTGTATATGCATCTGAATGCCTCTTTTAAGACTACTAAAACTCTACTACCATGGCAAGTGGGTACCTTTTTTCCTTAATACTACTGAAACTCCTTACTACCAAGGCAAATGGTTGTCTTGTCTTTTTAAGACTAGTGAAATTTATTAACACTGCAAGTGAATACTTCTTCTTAAGACTACTAAAACTCATTACAAACAAAGCAAATAAGTATCTTATTTCTTCAAGACTACTGAAAACTCCTTAATACCATGACAGTTGGTGTCTTGTCTTCGTAAGACAAGAAAAATGTCTCATTATTTTTCGGTAATTTACCGATACTCATAAAATGTATTGGCAAACATTCAAATCATGACTGGTTTCGATTAGATTATTGACTGTGTTTTTAGTGAGCGCGGTGAATCAATGCCATAATTAAGACTTTTATTGAGTAAAATGGAAATCCATTTCTCATCTCGCACCTCATCAATCACACAAATATGTTATATTTAAAACAAAAAATAACTTATTTTTATACTTATATAAAAAGATGAAAAAAAAAAAAAAAACATGTGTAATTCTTTTCAATTCAGTTCAGTTGACTTGATTTGTTAAGGTTTGTTTTTATTTAAAAAAATACACCAATAGAAATGTGCATGTAGTAGTGATAAACGTTTTAACGGTTGGACTTGGCAACACGTTCCAACTCATCCTTCTTTTTGATGGCGTACGAATTTGATGAGCCCTGAAAAAAATATACAAATAAGTTAATAAATTAATAAGAATTGAAATTGTAGAATTGGAGGAAACAAGTTTAAATATCGAGAATTAATTAATTAATTAAATGTTCCTCTTAGTCTCCAAATGCAACGCAATTATAAGCGGATGCTTTATTTAAGAGTAAAGAGCACTTTGGGATTCCTTTTGTCTACAAGCGAAGCAATGCACTTACTTTATATACAGTGCACTGTATTTAAGTAGACCTAATAATAATTTAAAATGAAATCTATTGCAATAACAAAACTGACCTTAGCAGCATTAATCAACTCATCGGCCAAGCACTCGGCAATGGTCTTGATGTTCCTGAAGGCAGCTTCACGAGCTCCGGTGCACAGCAGCCAAATAGCCTAGTAGTAGCAAGCAATTGTAAGGTTTGTATTAAATATTTTTATTAAGTAGAATATAAGTGAAAACTTACTTGGTTAACACGACGGAGTGGCGACACATCGACGGCCTGACGACGGACAGTACCAGCACGACCGATACGTGTAGAATCTTCACGAGGGCCAGAGTTAATAATGGCGCTGACCAAGATCTAAGATGAAATGAACAAAAGGATCAATGTACTGGTTGAATAAATTAATAAATTATAATTACTAAGCTACAACTATATTACATTTTATTATATTTATAGTTTTTGTTTTGTAGTTTTAAATTCCAGGAGTATTTGAAGGTAGTTTTTTATCCTTCAACACTAGGATAATTAAAACACGCTTTTATTTTAGTCTGCAAAAATTGCTAACACAATATGAATGTAAGTTGTGCTGCATTGTATTAGACTATCCATCATAAATGATGATGGTACACATAGATGATAATATGAATGTAAATGTAAACAACTTAAAAGTCAGTTCACTCAACTCACCTGAAGTGGATTTTCTCCAGTCAACAAGTGGATGATCTCAAATGAGTGCTTAACGATGCGACAAGCCATTAATTTCTTGCCATTGTTGCGTCCCTTCATCATCAGTGAGCAAGTGAGGCGCTCAACGATTGGGCACTGGGCCTTGCGGAAACGTTTGGCAGCATAACGACCAGCTGAATGTGGCAAATAACGTGCAAACTTCTCCTTGACAGAAATGTAATCTTGTAGGGAAATATCGTTAACGGTTACATCATCACAGGACCAACGGCCAAAGAGTTTAATTTCTGGCAATTCAGTGGTGCCAACCACATTTGTTTCCAATACAGGTTCGGAGGTCTCGGCGGCTTCAACTGGAGCCGGCTCCTCGAAGGTCTCAATATTCTCAGCAACCTCAGCCATGCTGCAACAACGAAAACAAAGATTGGATTCATTTAATTTATGTATGTTCAAGTATAGTCAATACAATTTTAGACATGCATATATAACCATAGATCCGGCAAATCGTGTCTGTACACAAGGAAGCAACATTAAACTTCATGAGTCCAACAATGGAAAATTGTGGGCTATTCACATATCTTATCTGTGTATACTATTGTATTGTTGATGATTACTTTATTAAGGTTTATATCTTTAATGCGATACCCTTAAGAGGAATAGTTCATCATGATGTTTGATCTTGTCCAATTGAATACCACAAGACCGTTTTTTTCGTTAATGCAGTTTTAGTTTTGGACTTGCGCTCTAATGTATTATCCAGATAAGCCTTTTCTGTATGTAGGAGGATGCAACGAAGCAACACGACTCATGACTTCAACAATGCAACATTAATACTGGCAACAATTGGTCTATTCTCATATCATATCTGTATGTACTATTGTATTGTTGATGATTACTTTATTAAGGTTTATATCTTTAATGCGATACCCTTAAGAGGAATAGTTCATCATGATGTTTGATCTTGTCCAATTGAATACCACAAGACCGTTTTTTTCGTTAATGCAGTTTTAGTTTTGGACTTGCGCTCTAATGTATTATCCAGATAAGCCTTTTCTGTATGTAGGAGGAAGCAACAATTGACCTTCATGAGTTCAACAATGGAGCACTAATTCGCAATAGTCTAATCATATCATATCTGAATGCATTATTCTATTGCATTTGTTATTAAGATTTATATCTTTAATGCGATACTCTCAATATGTATAGTCAGTTCATCAAAGTGTTTGATGTCGTTCAATTGAATGCTATAAGAACGTTCATTTCCATAATCTGGGGTTAGTTTTGAAATTGCATACTAATACATTAATAACACGTGCAAAGTTAGCTGAAAACATCATCATTCGTATTTCTTAATGTTGCTCCTCTTCCATCCCATAGTGATGGTGATTTTGGTAGACTTAAATCGAATCGGGTTTAACCTTACAAATGCCGCAAGCACAAAATTTCATATTACTACATGACATGACACAAAGAAAAAAAAAAAAAAAAGCAATGTCTAATTGAAAGCGGCAATTCGCAGACACATTTCAATTTAATTATGTATATTGTTATCAAATTACAAACTTTTTATTTCTTACTTTTTTACACAAAACAAATGTCACACGATGCGAGCAGCGACGGCGTTCGCAAGAAAAAGAACACGTTTCGCCACAATTCACAATGAAAAAGGAACGGAACCTAAAAAGTGATGCCATATCTCCAAAGCAACCCTCAGTGTAAAGCCTACCTAAAACAAAATTAGTTCGGTTAAAATACCAAAGTACTGGCTACTTTCGGTACTCAGGACGAATGAAATTTTTGAATATGTTACATATTATGCGTTTTTATATTTTAGATATATAATTATATTTTAAATATAATAACTCAAATATTATTTACAAATATATTCGCTTAAATTTTTACTTATGTTAGTTGTAAATAAAAAAATGCATTTTGAATACATTCATGCAGTTTTCAAATTCATGAGAACATGAAGTAAACAGTAAAGCATGTCTCTAATTCATATTTACATTACTTGTATTTTGTCTATTAAGAATGTATTTCAATCGAAATTTAACTAAATTCGTGCAGGTCTTTAAGGCGGCCTAGACACGATCATACTTTGTGGGACGTAAATCATCATAGTGTTATAATGCATCGTGCTGAATCGATTCAATGTTGAATCGAATATTGAATCAGACAACAACCACAAAGAAAAATGTTAGTTTTTGTTGAAAAATGTGAATCGATTCTGGACGATTCAATAATTAAATTAGAATTGAATCATGTCAGGGCTGGCAAATTTTCGGTAATGTCCGGTAAGAAACTATCATTTTCAACAGACTTCCGCTCTTTTTTATTTCAAACCAATAATCAGCTGATCATGGCCCAAAACAATAAACAAAGAAAATAGGCACATTTGAAATTGTATAATTGTTGTGGATATTTTAGTAAATACATAGCAGGAAGGAAAAAGGCATACCCTTCAAATGGTTGCAAATTTTTTATTTTTCCTCAATTTTATTTGTCAATTTAGTCAACAGTATGGAAGAGAAAGAGATACGCTGGTGACTTAAGTGCCTGTGTAAAATTTTTGTAAAGTGCCATGAACATTTGCCTATTTACATACATAAATCGTCTCTCAACACGTCCGCATAGTTCAAAGATAAAGAACAAATGAGTGTACGATGTAAGATCATATCGTTGAATGTATAATCATAAACACGTACACGCATGTGCGTCCCAGGAAGTGAGACCGTGACTAGGCCGCTTAATACATATGTTTTTTCAATTCTGTTAAAGATGGTTACTTTTTTTAAATTCGTGACATGCATGAGTGCGTACTTGATGAAGTGATTACTAGTTACTGTATTGTTTTGTGCGTGGTGCTCAGTGCTGCCAGGTTAGTCTTACGATTTTATATGTGGGATGATCTACAACTACAAATCAGTTGACTGACTGCGCTGCCTCCTTCCCAAGCAACAAGCAGCAAGCAATTGTTTGTTTCTTTCTTACATGTTTTCCATTTAACTTCATTTGATTTGATATTTGATTTACCATTTTCTTTTTTTAATTTCGTGGAAAGAACGTGTAAGGGAGTTATATGTATTGTGTGTGAAGTGAAAATGTCGAAAAATAAAATAAATACAGCAGCGGGTGCTGAGACCAATTTCATTGAAGTCAAATCTAAGGTAATCAACTGATAAATGATTATTTGATTACATCTACAAAATATCTAAATCAAATGGATTAATTTTATGTGCAAATTGTTCTAATGTAATAAAAGTGGATTTGATATGTAATTTGACACAATTAATCAATTGGTTTTTATGCCACTCGATGGTTATAGAAAGCCATGATTCATTCGAACCATATTCTGCATTTAGCCTTAAAAACTAGGAGGGTACTAACATTCACATATCTATGTATCCACTCAACTCATATGTATCTACAACATATCCAAGTACAATCTTCATACATTGTAATCATATAATTAAATGCATATGTATATAATTAACATTATTCAGCATTAGTATTTAATATAAACAAAAGTAAATTGTTATAGCAAAGACAACTTCGAATGGCTTTGATTTGATTTGATTAGATTATTTTTTGAATACATACACATTTTTTGGGAGTTTTCTCCTACCATGTTTTTCTTTGATCTGTATTTCTTTATAGTTCGATGCAGAGTTTCGACGTTGGAGTTTTAAACGTCATCAAGCTGAACAAAGTTTTGAGAAATTTGCATCATTAATTAAACAATTACATAAGCTTAATAGTATGCAATTTTTAATACTTTACATTGATCCCCGCGATAATGACCTACTGCCCATTAACAATGATGATAACTTTGGACGTGCACTTAAGACAGCTCGTCCTTTATTAAGGATAATTGTACAACGTAAAGGTTTGTCTGGATTCAATTCAATTGTTTACTTCATTTATATTTAATATATTGAATTGAATATGCATTTTGTTCGATTGATTTGATGTGATTTTTGAAAATTCTATTTTTATTCCATACCTTTCATGAATTCAGATGATATGATAGAATTTTCTGGATTTGGAACAATAAAACCTCGTATTAATATTATTAGTAGTATTCTCGGACAAACTCCAGTTAAAACAAAAGCTCCTTCCATTTCGATACCACATGATTTTCGACAAGTTTCAGCAATAATTGATGTTGACATTGTGCCCGAGACCCATCGAAGGGTTCGCCTCTTGAAACACGGCAGTGATAAGCCGCTTGGTTTCTATATCAGAGATGGAACATCTGTACGAGTGACTACAAATGGTTTGGAAAAACAACCAGGTATATTTATATCGCGTCTGGTACCGGGTGGCTTAGCTGAGAGTACTGGACTCCTTGCTGTCAATGATGAGGTTATTGAAGTAAATGGTATTGAAGTAGCAGGCAAAACATTAGATCAGGTATGAATGCATAAAGCACACTCACACACAAATATATATACATGCATAATTTAATTCTTTACTTTATTGTTTTATTTTTATCAATTTGAAATTCAATTCATTTAGGTTACTGACATGATGGTGGCAAATAGCTCAAATTTAATTATCACAGTAAAGCCAGCGAATCAAAGGACTTTAGCTTCACCACGGAGAGGCTCTTTTTCACGTAATAGCCAATTGTCTAGTGGCTCTCATCATACCAATCATACAAATACATCTGATGAAGTCGATCATGATGATCAGGATGATATTATTGATTTGACTGGCGTTACACTTGATAATCCAACTAGTCAACAACAACAACAACAACTGGAATCTTTGTCATCATCGTCATCTCTACAAAACCAGCAACAACATCCAGCAAATCATGCTTATCAACAACAACAACAGCAACAACAAGTATTAAATGAATCTACTGTAAACAATGTTAACAATGCGCCCAGTAATGCCAGCAACGGCACCAATAACAATGACAAAGATGGTGGTGTTTTGCATTTGTAAGCAACTTCACCATTTACTTCATTTAACACATGCAAAAACATATTGTAATACTTGCATATTATACAAGTATATACATATATATATATATATATAGTTTAATAAAATGATGATACCAACACAATACAATACAATACAAACTTAAACAACCTCACAAATACTACGAACACAGCCACATACTACGAAATATTATTGAATATAGCTAAGCAATTAATGAATCACATCAAATGAATGATCAAATGAAATATTTAAGTTATCGAGAATTTTTTTTAAATTAAATTTTAACCTTTCTGTTTTATTTTTCAATATCATCATATTTATGTACGTTATTTCATTTTCCATTAACCATTTTACAAAGTAGAATGAATGAATGAATGAAGAATATGCAAATCAATTATGATAATAGTAATATTAATGATAATAGAGAATCAATCAATCAGTCTTACAAACAACACATCACATCACATACGTTGTAATCAGACTCAGGCTACATTTACAAACAATCATCTTACATATATATCTTTTATTGGACCCAACGATCATTATATCTTTTATAAAACTCAACGATCATATATATCTTTTATAGGACTCACGATCATCATGACTTTTATGGGACACAACAATCAGCATATATTTTAAAGGACTCTATGTATATTCTTTCATAATATCATTCTGGTCATTTTGATCTTTTTCTCTCATAGAGCATTATTACTGTTCATTATTGTTCGATTGTGTGTTCCACTTTATATGAAATCTAAGTTCAAATTTATGTGTATGAAAATCTTTTAAAATTTCATCTTCATCATGGAAATATATGGGATGGGAAGATAGACAAAATATAAAACGATACGACACTATCAGAATGAATGATGAGGGAAATAGAGAGAGACAGAGAGAGAGTGGAAGAGATAACGATAGATTAAAGAGAAGTTTTTGTTGTGAATAGTCTAATATTATTTGATAAGATACAACAAAGCAAATAAAGTTGTTATACTGATCACATAGTACTATATATGCATTGTAAACAAAGTTTATAAACTACACAAGAGAAAGTGTGTAGTATTGTATATGATGCATATGATGTACATATGTATTCTGAACATTCGCATTCCATTTGAAATAAATATTCCGAAATATTCTGTATTTATTTACAATCTACTACATACATATATCATTTATACACATATTTATATTTTATTTTATTTTTTATTATACAAATAGCGAAAAAAAAATTGAATAAAAGAAAATTGTATGAAAATTTGATGCCCAAAGATTTTTACATTTCAAAATAATTTAAAACATTCTTGTTGTATTTATTCCGTTGATGAAAGAAAGACTTAATAAAATTATTTAACAAACAATCGATAATGAATTTATTGAGGATCCATTGGATTGGGTTGGATTTAATGTGTATGTAAGAGATGACATCATAAAATCCATGGAGGAGCGCATCATTATCCACATTTCAGAATTGTATTTAAAAATAATTTAAGTAGTGGGCAAAGAGAGTGAAATGCATAGACTGGACAATTCTGTCATGAACAACAATCTCAATGTATCACTCAAAATCTCATTGTTCCAACACAAGTATCCAAATTTCTGTTTGATAACATAAAAAACAATAACGTTTTCTTATAGGGACACGAATATGAAGATATAGATAGCAAGAATGTTAAAAGTTAAAATACTCTACTATAAAAATATTATTGAAACCTTGACGATGTTAACGTAACGAAAGATTATATAAAAATCGTACAAAGATATGACGTTGTTATTTAGTAGAGAAAGGTTATATTGGCACTTTGTCGTAATATGGAGGCTCAAAAGCTGTAAGAAACCTGAGAGCAATGCCAGTGTAAGTCTAGAAAAGCGAACACCAGGCATCACAATCTGTTGTAACGCTTCTGGGTGAACTCGCCATTTGTGGAGCAGCCTGTGTACACTACAGTACCACGTAAAGTTAGTTCAAGGTGGTAGCCGACACCAAGAACAGCTCACTTATGCTATTAAAAGCACGTTGTGATACTACGGTAAGAAAAAGAGGTATTATTGTAGAAGCGGAAGGGGAGGATATACTGGTTTTATTTCGTTAAGTTAAAAATATGCAGCACGTCCTCCTTTATTAATTCAACGCTCCTTTTTAGAAATATTGCTGGATGTCTTATTCTGGAGAGGTTGCGGAACAGCTGTTTCCTTTTATTTTTAATGTGGGATATCCAGGTCAATCGCTTATCAAGTGTGAATCCTAGTTACTTGAGTGAGGTGTAGGTGGTTATGTAGATCCCGTTTAGCTGGTACGGGGGACAGGATGTGGGTCTGAGAATGAAGGTGACAGTGTGGATTCAACTGTGATGACGTTAATGATCCAACTCTCAAGCCATGGCTCCATTATGTTTAACTGGTACTACGAATTTAATAAGGCAGTGGTTGGATCGAAGAGTGACGTCAGGAGGGCTGTTGCTATCATTATGTTATCGCCACTTGGAGTCGGAATTGACCTTATTATACAGCCTTCTGACAATCCAGTTCTGATTTGTTTTATTACCGACTCTGTACCCTCACATGTATGAATGACCAGATAGTATGGTACTGGAAGGACACTCATCCAGAATAACAACTGAGCAATACTCTTTGCATATGTGTTGGATCATTCAGTGACATTGCTCCATTATTGCATGGAACTG
>JBANCV010000947.1:0-22110 GCA_037040105.1 Amiota albilabris | reverse complement strand
ATGGTATTTGCACTAATAATAAGTATATTATAATGATCGTTTATTTAAAGACTCATGTTCGGTGCAAGTGAGTCCAATACATACACCTCCAGTCATTGCTAGACGTATATTGTGCTCGCCACCCCCAATAAGGGTACCGAATAATAATGAACAAATGCAATTAATGCGCGAGCTGTTGCAACTGACAAAGGGGATTGATGCTAAGGTTCAGGCACTGGAGGAGCGCACCATGAGAATGGAGGAAAAGATTTCAAATTTCAATTCCCGTTTCGATGAGCATCGTCGTTCCGGCAATTATTATTATTTTCAGTAGATTTTTTTGTTATTAATTCTTATTCTTACATTTTATTATTAAGTTTTATAATTAGATTTTATGATTAAGTTTTATAAATACATTTAATTATTAAGTTTTATTAATTCCTATAATTAAATTGTAACATTTTTTATATTTGTAAGACACAAAACAGTTGCAGTTATTTCAAATCGGTAAGCATCGATTCTATTTTTAAATTTAATACAAATATGGGTGGAATACATATAAACAGCCATTTAGTTAGTTTATGATGAGTAACTTGGGGGGGCGGGAATCGATGGCTATTGAAGTTTCTTGGCTACGCTTTCATCCTCAGGACACATCTTAATAGCATTACATACGGCTTCCACAGTTTCGGCAATAACACAGTAATAACTACCTGTCGCATGTATGGTTCGCAATTTCATAGTCAATGGTTTTAGCTTTCGACCTGCAGAACATAAAACTGGCAACGTCTTCGGCATAAAGGGGTATGTCGTCATCGTAGGGTGGACTTAAGATATCGAAAAAAATAAAAGCAGCGATGCCTTTATGAGCTGTAATGTGTATGGGAAATTTTCTTATAGATCTTTGAAGAGTTTTTCTTTATATACTCTTCAGGTAGTGAATAGTATTATAAGTTTGTCATCAAGTCTGTAATGTAAGAAAGGAGACATTGTAGACTCCATATAGTATATATATTATTAATCAGCACGACGAGATGAGTTGATCTAGCCATGTCCGTCCTTACTGTCTGTATGTATTGAAACTAGTCCCTCGGTTTTTGAGCTAGAGAGCTGAAATTTTGCACGAATCTTACCATATGTAGCACATTTGTTGGAATCAAGAATCACTAGGAGTGATAGCTCCCATACAAACCCCCCACTCAAATTCATGTTCTTAATAGAAAATTTTTGTTGTTCATCTTAACATTTGGACACAATAAGGTTGTAATTCATAGTAATTAACCGTGTAAATTTCAATGTTTGATGATTATGATTACTGGATCGTATAACTCCCATACAAAAAATTGTTTCTAGGGACTGCGTGAAGTATTACATTTTTGGCATAGTCCTTGTGGTTTTTGATTTACAATAGGTCATCTTTTGATATACATTGAGCATTTCCATAGGGGTTTTCCTTTAGTTAGTCTCATCGTGAAAAACTTTAATCTATTTCGAACCAAACTTTCAGTAATAAAATCGATTTCTCAACAACATTGATAAGGTAAATTGATGAAGATATGCACAAGTCAAAAACAATTTTAAAATTTTATCTTTTTGTCAAATTAATCGGATCTTATAAATAACAAAATTTATGTGGTATTCTTAATAAATATCCTTAATTTATATAAAGAAGGGGAAGAACAAACAAACAAAAAATAATTCATATCTCTGTTGGCTTTTTGTCTGAAGAATTGAATGACGATGTAAGATAAAGGCGACCATGAAATAAATGTGAAGTTAAATAGGCCCCTTTATCTTATGCCTTTCTTAATGTTCTGTCCTAGAAATTTGCACGTAGTGAGGCCAAGACAAAAGCGGGCAAAATGGAAAAGAAAGACTAACTGTCTGAGTGGATGGAGAAAAAAAGATATATAGAACGTGTAGACAGACAGATAAAGAACACGAGAAGATTTTGATGGTTTTTTGGGGAAGTCGGAGGCAAGGTCGATTTGCTAATTTCACCTGAAGATAGACACTTTAATGAAATTACTGTTGGGCTTTCGAACTGCCTTACGTACGTGGTGATGGTGATGGTGGTGTTGGATGTGAGTTTGTTTGTAAGTATAAGCAACGCGAAGCTTACAACATACTCAACCTTGAGGACTTGCAGATATCTTAAGCGATAACAATCTATCTTTTTGTATATGTATGAATATGCTTATATAAGTGTGTATAAAATTTCAATGCTCTAAAATTGGAACAATGGCTGATGGTTGATGACTGAAAGACAGTGAAACCTGAGTTTACTCGTATCTGATGGGAGATGAGCTAGCTACCTTTGCTAAATTAAACATCACCAACCAACATAAAATTTATGATAGGAAACATTAAGTAAATAGCACAACCATATTAGTCTATTCTATTCTACAGTGAAGTGACAGCTTCAAAATTATGTGCTTCAGGTCTAAACTCAAATAAAATTATATAATGTTTCTTTTTATATTAAAAATAAATTAAAATGCCTAACTCACGCATCCACTCCACTAAGAAGAAGTTACATTAATTTTATTTCCATCTAAGATGTAATAACAACCGATGTACTAGTAGTCGTGTTAAGTTCTGCATAAACTTCAGTAATTATTTGGTTGGCTTTCTTGAAACTTTTTGAGTGTTAGGAAAACGTAGCACTTAACCTTAAAGTAATACGGCCAAGGCAAACATGTCTAGCAATGTCGCCATGACATGAACTTACAGAATCAACATAGGAAAGATGACTATGAACACGACGACAATTGATACAACCAAGACTCCTCAGCAGACTCAGTCGGCCTCAGAAAACTTGTATATAACTCTTTTTTCTTGCTTTAGTGGGTTGCATATCAACAACAACAACAACAACAACAACAATAACATGAAATAAAGACTAGAGAAGCTGCAGCCTAAGAACAATGGAAATTACGACTTTCAATTTGTAGAAAAATTTATTATATCCATTAAGTAAATGGGTTTTGGAAAAATCTACAATGACTACTAACAAAGTCAAACAAATAAATATATAGACAAACAGGCAACAAACGGAAGACAGAAGGCAGTGAGTAGTTAGAAAGAATTAAACATGTGCGCATAGATTCAAAAGGCAACCGAGGTAACTTGAGGTCTCTGTGTGTTTCGTTAGTTGTAGTTTTCATACCCATTATACTTATAATAATGTAAGTAGTAACGTACAAATTTCGATTTGTCAGTTGATCTATTTGTCAGTCTTACTTATTTTTATAAACACCGGTAGATTGAGTCTAATCCATTGAAATAATCGATCCATTTATATTCTATAAGAAACATAATTTGAAATAAGCAATAGCAAAAATTGATTTTGAACTTTTTTTTTTTTTTTTTTTTTTAATTGTAAGGAAAGCATAGAAAATGCGGGACCTTAACCTTGCTAAAAACTTCCGTCCCATGTCTTATTGTTCTCCCGGCACTGTCAAATAGACATTTCTGCTCAGAGTCTGTTTGTCCCAAGTATGTGAGTCTCGTATTGTTCTGTCATGTTTGTATGTCGCGACTACACGTCAGCAATCTACGATAACGCTCATAATCGTGCGGCTGTTCTATTGCGCTCAGTTGCTCGGGGAGCGCACATTATTGCCGCCATTGCAGCTTTCACCACCTGCCATTTGTCTTGCGCATATTTGACACATGAGTGACACCAGATTGTTTACTGTGGACGGTACACCAAAGCACTCCCTGCTCCATCCCTGCTCTCTCTTCACTAAAACGGGGACAGTAGAAGAGAACGTGCTGGGCATCTTCGGCGACACCAATGCAGACAGGACAGAAGGGGCCTCTTCTTGTTTAAAACAGTGGAGATAGCATCTAAAGTACCCATGTCCACTGAAGATCTGCGTCATGTGGAAATCAACTTCTCCATGTTTCCGTGATATCCAAGCAGCCAGGTTAGGGATCAGGGAGAACGTCCATCGCAATTTCGTTTCTCATCTTCTTCGCCATACTTGGATACTGGATCACCGTTCACGTTAGATGATCCTGTGTTGTATACTCGCTTCAGCTCACTTGCCAATATGTCAATTGGCTCTCACCTTGATTGCGATATGGGACACTGTGCGCAAACCACTTGCCACACGCAAAGCACTTAGATGATATGTCGAGCGAATACCCGCCAGCTATGAGCTCATCTGCGTTGCTTCTACCCATACTGGCGCCGCATAAAGAATAATGGAGGTAACAATCTTGATCAGCAGCTTAAGTATCCGTAGCGTACGCATAGATATGTTACTGTTTATACGTGATAGGGCCTTTGCCGCTTTGTCGTTGACATTGACGAGATGCTCCTTAAAGGATAGCTGAGTGTCAATAAGCACTCTTAGATATTTGTTAGCTGGCTGGGAGGTTATGCGAAACTAAAAAGACAGTAAATCAGCTTCAATTTTCTCGACTAAGCCACCTCATGACATTGTGAACCCCCCTTTGAATCTATATATTCGAAAAATGTTTAAACATTCTTAGGAGATCAAAAGTTAGCCCATGATTTTGCTTTGATTAAAATTTATACTTTGAAGGAAGCTTTTTTGTTCCATAAAGCCAATCAAATAAGCCTCATGGCTAAATCTGGAAAAGATCTCAGTTTATTCAACAATATACTTAATAGTTTCCTTTTTCTAGTATAGTCCCGGTCAGGGGAATGCCAAGAAGGGCAAGTACTATTGTAAATTATTTATTTGAAAGTAATTCCTGATTTTGAACCATCTCGGCTATGGGAAATTGTTGTTTTCCCCGCCCCTCTAAGCTGAAAGCTAGGGGGACATACGCCCATGGTCCTGGCATATGAATCTTTGAAACTTTTTGCACACAAATGATAGGTATTTCCTTTAGATTACTAGTATCCTTTTTTAGCTAAGATTTGAGTTAAAGATACAGAAAGTTTATAGTTTAGATTGACAGAAGATAAGTAAGAAAATTGGCTTTGACAGGATTTAAACAAATGTTATTCAAATACTTACACACAAAATAAGTAAACAAAAAAGGACTACAATATGCAATAACCTCTACCCTCTTATGCACTATATTTAGCAGGGTATATTAAGTTTGGGCAAGTATATGTAACAGATCAAAGATGAAGAGCAAAATTCTATATAACCTCAATCGGAATGACAAGAATAATGTGTCTATTTGATTAAATTTTTCTTGTATATTAGACGAAACTGGAATGTTTACAATTGAGTTTTGATTCTGTTGATTAGGGGAAAAATTAAATTCATTTAAATTTTATCCCTATTTTGATGGAAATGTAATTTTGGAGATCATGTCATGATCCAAATAAACAAAATTTGCTTGGTGGCTTTGAGTAAAGATCCCATATATTTTCAAATATTCCTTGCACTCCAGAGTGCTAGAAATCTAGACCAAAATTCTGAAATATTGTAGATATTAGTTTAAAATTATTCCGATTTCTATTCAAATTTGTAAATATCATTCCCTAAAGCCTTTGCACAAGAGCTCAAAATATTGGTAGGAAACTATTCAAATGTAATCCTGGAAAACATGTACTATTTTACTACAATATTTTTTCAACATTATTCAGAAAACTTACAATTACAGGGTATCCATCATATCATGCCAATCTCGCTATTTCATATTAACTTGTTTGTATTATTGTAAGAAAGAAATAACATGTGGGTTAGCAAGTAAATAACATGATGATTGTTTATTCTAAGAATTGTATTGTACCTTTGAAAACCTCTTTTGTCACTTCATTGTTAAATGTTTTTATCGCAGTTCTGAACTAACTTCAGTCAATGCATAATATCAATTTTATTACAACTTAAATAAACACAAGAACTATAATCGAATCGAATCGAATCGAATTGAATTGAATAGAATCGCATTGAATGGAATGAAATGAAATGAAATGAAATTGTAACATGTACTACAAACTCCTTTGAATACATACAAGAACAAAAAAGGGTTGCTTGGTGGTATTTTGTTGACTTACGAGTAGTAAAATTCTATAGAGAGAGTGTTTTATGAATCATTTTGGGATTTGCTTATGGGATTACTTATGTATGTGACCTCAACCTAAATAAATAATATTTTCTTCCTAACCAGAAACTAAATTAATATCTACGAGAAATAACTGTCGATTGCATTAAATAATACAATACTTAAAGGTGTATAAAGATAAAGTGCAAAGGGGTTTTATTTCATATTGAAATTTTTATACAATAACATTTTCCTTAACTTAATTTCACATTCAATTGTGTTTGATATACTATATTCTGATATAATACCGAAGAAGAAGAATCATGAAATCATGGTGACCACAAGTTGTTACATAAGTTTGAATCACTGCTCTGATGAATGAGAGAAAAGGACTTTCCTTCTTCCTGAATTCTATCTGTACAAAGTATCTATGTTTCGATGTTTTCAATTAGAAATACATATATAAAAATTGCTTACAAAGTGAAATGATAATCAGAAGGAGCCAAGTCTGGAGAATAAGCTGTTTTGTGTAACGCATGGGAGTTTTCTTTTTAATAGCGGGAAATCAGAGTGGGTGATTTTTTTTGGCCATCACTGTGATTGCAAAACGATCATTACATAAACAAAAAAAATATGATCGTGCTAGAAAGATGCGACCTAATCCGTAAACATCTGTCCGGTTTCCAAGGCAACTTTTGTTGCATCCTAGGAAAAAAAGGAGGCATTTTATGTTTTGAGTGGAAGTCTGTTTTGAGAAAAGAACTAGGAGGGTGGCTAATGTACATGGATCAAACAGTTTCAATTGGACACAAAAAAAAAAAAAAAAAAAAAAAGTTTTTCTATTGTAATAAGAACAGGATTTTGAGTAGGTGGTTTGTATTGGAGATACCCACCCTTCATAGTGGTTCGATTCGGCTAATTCCAAAGATACCCTTCTTTCTGGTTTTTTGTAGATTTTTTTATTTTTGTAGAACTCCAAGGCAGAATAGTTCCAGTCGAATGAGGACTCTGTTGATGGTCATAGATAGAACATAGATAACATAACATGACATTAACATTTTTAACCACCTTAAATGACACATGTTGGACGTTGAGTCCATCTGCTGTCATTATGGATCTCTAACTAAACTCAATAGGTGGAAATTGATTTTGACTTTAAATTTGTGAAATTTCTTTGATAAACTTCTAATATAAAAATGTAAAAAAAAAAACATCTTGCAATTTTTGTCGCTTTGTCTCCTGCTGCAACTATAGAAAATTGATTCTGTTGATGTTGCCATCAAAAAAGGTGGCACGGCAGCACTTTGGTACTTCCTATTAAGAAAATATTTTCAATGGAAAAACTTGGAAGCTTTTGCTTATTAACGCAAGTGGAAGAAGTTGCCGGTGTTCCTTCCTAGATACACATGTGGCATGCATGTACGTTTGTTAGGCAAAACTTTTAATTTATGTCAAAACCTTTTTGCAAAGTATTTTAATATGCGTAGCATTTTTGAAAAGTTACCCTATTTACCCTCCGTCACCACCATTGTCTTCTCCACCACAGTCCAAGTGGGTATGTATGTATTTGCCTCACTCAGTAGATATTCTGACAAAAGATGCAGTCTTACTGCGAAACCAAGTAAAGTTAATATTGTTATGATTCTTGGGAAACAAAAGCACTTGGTACAATATGAACATAAGAATGGTTTTTCTTTCCAAATAATAGAAAAGCCCTTAAACTCTTTTAAGCCATCAATTATTTATTTAGTTAATCAATCAATCAATCAGTCTTTCATTCATTCATGTTGTTCATTGAAACACTTGTTTTGTTCCTTCATATCCTTTCATTCGAGCTTAGTTTTATGCTCTATTGCGTTTCCTTTTGTTTTGGCTTGAGTTCCAATTGTATCCAATTCCGCATTCTTCTATAGCCGCCTTTGTCGAACTCTATTCTGTTAGACTGATTAAAAGTTTTTTAATTAATTTACATGCCAAGCATGGAAGAACACTTCAAGGCTGCCAATTTTCTTGTATTCAATGGAATTTTGTCTTAACACAATCCAACCACCCCCCCCACCCCACACCTTTCTAGGCTCTTGTTAACAATAAATTCATGTCAGTCACGATGATGATGAGTGAAGTGAGGAGGAGGAGCGACCAAAGACAGGTGTGACGTTGCTTTGTAGTGATTCTCTCCATGATGGAAAGATGCGTTAACTAAGAGAAGTTAAATATCAATGTCTTTCATTCATTTATGTTTCCTTCGTCCCTCTGCTACATCTATTGATTTCATTTCATTCTAGGATATCGCAGGATATTAAATATTAAGCACTTCATGTTTTCGTTTCCGAGTGCAATAATTCATGATTTCACTGTCATTTCGATATGAAATGAAATGATAGTCTTAGTCTTAAAGACTTGACAAAGTCTCACCTAAATATAATAAAAAGAAACTTTTTCAATAATAAATAAATAAATCAGAAATGTCATAAAATGGCAAAGTGAAACCATTTGCAAAATTAATATTATTATTTTGATTTTCATTTTGCTTTTTGTCAACTTTTTTATTGTTACGAAGTATTGCCGACATTCAACTGACTTTTTTGGGTTTGTCACCCCCCCCAGATTTCCACTTAGTCACCTCTACTTTCTTACTACTATACTTTTGAAATGTTGTCCTATGAACGCTCTTTCTCCCAAGGTTGTCTGTCTGTCTTCAACTTCTGCTGCTGCCGTTACATCTCTTAATGCTTATTTAATATAACCAACTCAAACAAGAGCTTGTCTGATATTATATAGCATTGTATATATATATTACTTATAGGGCATACACAATCTACTTTGCTATGCTCACCTGTATGGAAGAATAAGGAAAAGAAGCATCATCACAAGACCAAAATTCCTTTGTGCTCTTAAGCTATTTTATTTTCGCTTTAGCGTTCCAAACAAATTGTGAAAGAAAAAAAAAAAGGAGAAACAACAACAAATAAAAAAATATGTCACAAAATTTATTGCAAAATAATTTTTATTATTTCTTTTCACCGCAGCATCCACAATCCACCCACCAATCCACAACCCTCACCCAATTTATCTTTTTCCCTTCTCTATCTCGCCCTCTTCCTCTCGCTCTTGGTTCAAAGAGTTTCCTTTTCTTCTATGTTGTTATATGATGATAGTCTTCTTGAGTTTTGATATTGTCCTTTTCATTCAATGACACATTAAAATATTAAAAATTCCTTTAGATCCCAAAAAAATATGAACTGAACTGAAGTTGTTTTCTTCTTGGCAAAGTTTTCAAAAACCATAAAAATGTTTTAAACTTATTACTTCGAAAAGAAGACATGCTTTGTCGTTGATTCATATCTCATCTCATCCCCTAAGCTTCTGCAATGCCAAATGACTTAAAGTCACTGTATCTCTCCTCTTTGTAATTTTGACACAAGTTAAGGGACTCAAGAAAATTTTTATAAACCAGTTTAAATAAAATACTGCTCAGACTGTCATCATCTATTTCATTGGATGTCGAATGATTCGTTTGCAACACTGACACCAAAGATAGAATCTCAGTACCATATAATATGAAACCACACCTGATTATTTTGAGAAACCAAGTATGTATTATTGATATGTTATTCATATATGATATGCTATTCACCGTGAGCATTTAACACAAAGTGTTCACAGTGCTTTTTTTGCATTCAGAACAGCTGTTTTTATACTCTTCACGTAGTGAATATTATTAATAGTTTGTCATGAAGTAGTAGGCGCCATCGTGATCAGCGCGACGAGACGAATTGATCTAGCCATGTCTGTCTGTCTGTCTGAATGTATGCAATCTAGTCAGTTTTTGAGCTAGAGAGCTTTATTTTTACCATCAATCAATCAATCGAATCGGACTACTAGGAATTGTATGTCCAATACAAACCCCCTATTCAAATTCATATTCTTATTAGAAAAACTTTTTTGATTTTTGTGCTATGGAACTGAAATGTTAACACTAGAAACATAAGACCCATATGCATAAGCCACTAAAATATCAAGAAACTCAGACTATCAGCCCCCTACTTACTACTCAAATTCATGTTCTTATTAAAAAAAACTTTTTTGTTTTTTATGCTATCATCTTGAACACAATAGGTTTCTAACCCATATCCACCAACCATGTAAATTTCAAGATCCTAGGATAACTGGATTGCGTAGCTCCCATACAAAAAACGTTTTCTTTCTGGTTTTGTTTAAATTGTAGTATATAGGTATAAGTAAACAAATCAAAAGTTGTGATTATTATAAGCCAATAAAATCTGTGAAAAATGGAAGAACTGATAATTTACAACTATTTACAGTGTTCTGCACTTCAATTCGAATACATATATTGATAAAATGGGATCAGGAAGAGCAGAATGCGGAAGAATTTCTGGATTCAGTAAATAGACTCAGGCAAGATTTTGGCAATTGCAAGTTATTGTGTTTACTTTAAAAATAGTTTTATATAATAAAAAATGTGTGTGTGTGTGTGTGTTCTTTTGAAGAACATGGCACATTTTAGAGCAAGGACAAAGGACAAAGAATACTTCACAGAGAGCTTCCCAATGGAGTGGAGCGTCTGCAAGGTATGGGGAAACCATCCACCAATTTCAGAAGGACTATTATATTTTTTTATATATAAAACCAAATAGTACACAGAAATGCATAGCATATCTATAGATAAATAATAATATAATTTTGTATTTTGACATTCAAAGTGGTGAAAGGAATGATGCTGCCGCCAAGAACTATGGAACGCGTCAAAGCATTCGGTAGTGCCCAAGCATTCGGCAACATATATGGTGGTTAATGGTAGAAATAAAATGGAGAATCGCAAGACGACAAATTCTCAGAAAACTCCACCAATTAAAGAACAAAGTATAACAAAGGAAGTGAAAAAAGTAGCTCATACACTACTCAGCGACGACCAGGAAATTAAAATTACAGAGAGAACGCTACTACAACAAAAACCTATTGCGCATTTTCAATCGAAGAGTTTGTATAATTTCTTACCTCCAGGAATTGGACAGTTAAGAGTGATAACGAAATAAATATATTAAGATGTAAGTGTATGATATCATTCATCTAGGCTAGAGTTTCTTAAACTACGTTTGGCGGAGTACAGTGTTCCTCCAAACCAGGGATGTCCAACCTTCCTGTTGCCCTGGGCCACATTGGCTTGACACGACGGACATACAGTAAAATTGTGTGTGCTCTGGTAATAAAAAATTTAAGAAACTCTAATCTTGGTTATGATTAATTTATAGGAAGAAATAGAGTCTCATATACTTGCTTCATTCGAAAGGAAAGTCACTTTTAATATTAATATTTCTTTACAGAAATGAAATTGTTGTTCTCTCAGCTAATTAACATGCAACTCCTATGACTCTACCTAAGTACCTGTGTGTGCACAAATAGTTCTATCATTATATATATGTACTCACATTATAGTTATTGGGAAAAAGAAAGTTTTCAAATCAATGGATTCATTCAAAAACTTCTAAAAATAATATATTTACCATTTTATTGATAATTTATGTGACATTCATAGATTCGTGAACAAAACTTTCCTGGGAAGTTATTTACTTAATTTTTTCGGCGCTATGAAAACAAGGTCAATTTTCGGATCCATATTTAATGGCCGTTGCAGGACTTGGTAAGGCTTGTTCAAAATATTTCTGATTTTTTTTTGGCATGTAAAAATTACTTCATAATTGAAAAAAGAAAAATTTCGACACAATCAAAAAAAAAAAAAAAGCTTGTAATTTATTTTATTACTAGTTGCCCCGGGAAACTTTGTTTTGCATTAAAAAAAAACTTTTGTGCACTTGTTAGAAATGTTGTGACGCCCGAATGTCAATATATCATGTTGTATATCATGTTTAAAAAAATAGATAATCAAATATCAAATAGCGAGAAATAAAAAGAAAACTGTCAGACTCTGAACTGGGATCGAACCTCTGACAATCTCACGTATGCTTACGCCTTAGCACACTCTGCCAACGACTACAATTGTGTGAAGTGGTTTTTGAAGCGACAAAATATTATGAAGTAGCGCATGTAATTTTTGCATTTTTTTTTTTTTTGTTAAAGTATTTTAAATTATGTAAATTATAAATTAATTAATATTTTGTGGAGCCATTGTGATGAAATAAAGTTTTTCCTGTGCGCCAAATAAGGCTTCTTAATTTTCAGTAATTCGATTTTGAATTTTTTTTATATGTATAGATTATAAAAGATATCGACCTCTTTGCGCGAAATTATCATATGTGCCAAAACCCAAATTTTAAAGGAGAGCGTTTTTAGCGTTCCGTACATAAAGGGTCCATCCGACACCGGCTGTATCTCATGAACCGTAATAGATAGAGAGTTGAGATTTTTACAGAATGTGTAGTTTTATTGTCATAATAACAACAAATAATAAAACTAAAATAATGTTAAAAACTTGAAAGGGGTCCACACCACATACAAGAAACACTTTCAACATCTTTGCTTTCGGTAGAATATAATTTGACATTGCTTTTCTGATTAAAGTAAAGTCGTATAAGCAAAATGTATGTGGTCTCAATGGCGTATTCGTAGTGTGTAAGACTCAAGCGCCTAAGTTTGTGAGTTAGAATCCAGCGGTCGACTGATTTTTTATATATTTACAAAAAATCTTGTACGTTGGTACGGTACCCTCCGTGTGCGAGTCTGACTTACACTTGGCGGATTTTGTCGACTTTTCTTTGCTTGAGCTTGCAATATCAAAACTAAATTTTACATAAAAAACGATAGCCATTTCTTGTGCCATTTTCATAAACGCTAAAATTATAAGTACGCTTAGTACTCGCGTGAGTAGAAAAAGGTTTATATTGTGGTATTCAAAACTTATTGAAAATCGAAGCTGGCGCATAAGAAATTTGAAATCGTTTTTGAGTTCGTTCCATTTAGTTAATATGTAACTAGGCACTACTACATAGCAGTTCTAAAACGATGGATAGAAAGAATTTTTTGCATTTGGTCACTTGCTAATGGAAGACATTGAGACCATCCAAAGATCTTCGAGTTGGTGGACAAGGAATTTCAATCATTATTGAATCGATGTAACAATTATATTTATTGGATCGAATGAATTGAATCGAGCACACTTTGAATACACACTTTGAATACTGATACTTAATTTTCGTATAGTGTAAATAGTTTTAAATTACATACTGACTTCTTGTATACTTATATTCTAGTGTATGTAAGTCGTACAAGTTGTACAATAACAAATGTCTATTGAATACAAGAAATATTGGTAAATTAATTACATAAATTGTCTTTATCTTTTAATTTTTATACAAAAGGAAACATTTGCACTTGTGAATGCAATCTAAAGAAGAAATAGTAATTGTAAAGAAGAAAATTGAATTGAACTAAACAGTTGACATTATTATAGGATAAATTCCAAGTATGAATGTGCTTGTATATGTAAATAGAAGAAATAGAAGGACATTGAAAAGAGATTGAAAATTTATTGAAAATTATTGTACCAAATGACATGAATAAACAAACAATTTGCAATAATTGAAATCACTTTTAATTGTATATGAAACAACAACAACAACGAAATAGAAAAGAATAAATGTGTGCAGAAATATTTTCACAAATGAACAACACAAAAGGATACAATTTATATGGTGTTGAGGCAATAAATACATTTTAAAGTACATACATAGTCATTTTAAAGAAGTCAACACAATACAATTTATAGAATTCGAAAGAATTAAAGTGGAGTGAAGTAATCATTTCATACACAACTAACCAAGTATTTACCAATGTATTTATTTATATGTGTGTGTTTGTATGTAGCAGATAGTTGTTGTTGTCTCCTTATTGTCCTGGTGGGCTGTGTGTTGTGTTTTGTTGCGGAACAACAAGTGTCCTTGCATGCGAACAGTGAGATATGCAAATTCGATACAAATAATATTATTACAGACGATTAAATCTGCACACAAATGGGTGAATTCACATTGCCTCATCAAGGTACACATATAAATGCATGCATGCTTGTACGAAAGTAGTTAGATAAGTCTGTGACTTTATGAATCAATGGTTCATAAGTGGTACCAGCATAAGTGACGCCTTACGTTCAGGTTGTCCCAAAGTCGAATTAATTCATGACTGAGGCTGTATGCATCTCAACTGAGCGGGTGCACCACATTCTTCATGAAAAAGCTTTCAGCGCGATGGATGACGCAATTGCTCACAATTGACCATAAGCACAACCGTGTGGCCACTTCAAAGGAGTGTTTGACCGCAAACCGAACGTAACCGTGGATGAAACATTGATCCATTACAACTAACCAGAGACAGTAAAGGCAGTGGACTTTTCTGGGTGAACGTGCACTAAAAGCAGGGCAAGTTGGGTCTGCCGTTCAAAAAGGTCATTGCGACAATGCACGCTTTATGATTCACAACGATTAGCTTGAAAAAAGAGTGAAACGATCACCGCTTTATTCAGAGCTGTTAGACACATTTGATTGTGAGATTTGAGTGGCGGTAAGAGTTTTAGATCAAATAAAGAGGCCATCACTGAGCCAAATGCATATTTTAAGGAATTCGAGTAAAACCTATTATTCGGAAAGGATGCACAAATGGAAAAAATGCCGGAATAAATGTATCCGTCTTAAATGAGACTCAATAATAATAAATAGCTCAGTTATTAAACTGCCCTCGTATGGGGATCCTGAGTTTTTAGTTGAATTTTGAAAGCAATAAAAAAAAGCTATTACATCCATTACAAAAATAATGAATTATGAAAAATGATTGATTGATAGAATGAGTTTGATCGTCAGCGCATGCAGACATCTCTTAAATTTGCACTTGTGTTATCAGTGATAAAATTAGTATCGAAAAAAAAAAAAAACAAACAACATATAAAAGAGCAACGGCTCCAAGGATATGAACAGTAAACTAAACGTTAATCAAAACAAAAATTTTCATGTGCAAAATTCATTAAACAATGACATTGATATTATAAAGGCTCAAAACGCTAATTAAAAACAAAAAAAAAAAAAAGGGTATCTTGACTATGCCGAAGATGTAAACACATTACGCAGCCCCTAGAAAACGTTTTTTATGAGGGAGCTATACGATCCAGTAATCCAAGGAACTTGAAATTTACATGGTGAACGAATATGAATCAGAAACTTATTGTGTCCAAAGGTGATAGAATAAAAACCAAAAAAGTTTTTCTAATACGAACATGAGTTTGAGTAGGGGCTTGTTTGGGAGGTGCCCCTCCTGATAATCCGAGGGTTTTGAAATTTTAGTGGCTAATGCATATGGGTCAAACACTACCAGTTTTCAAATTTCATTTTGATAGCACAAAACACAAAAAACCTTTTAATAATAGGAACCTTAATTTAAGTGGGAGTTTGTATGGGAGATACCTCTGCTGATAGCCCTAGGATTATGAAATTTAGATGGTTGGATATGGAACAGAAAGTAATAATGTCAAAATTTCAGTTCGATCGAACCATAAAGATCTGGGGCTTCGTATGGGGGGTACCCCTCCCAATGGTCCGATTCGGCTGATTCCGACAAATGTGCTGCGTGTGGTTAAAAGAAAGCTTTGAGCTTTCTAGCTCAAAGACTGAGGGAGAGAGACTGAGTTCCCATACATGCAGACAGAAAGACAGACGGACAGAAGGACATGGCTAGATCAATTCGTCTTGTCGTATTGATCAAGAATATATATACTTTATGTGGTCCCTCCTTTTTTGCATTACAAACTTCATGACAAACTTATAATTCTATTCACTACGTGAAAAATATAAAAATAATTATTTAATTAAAAAACATCAAAGGAGAGAGCATGTGGTTCGTAAAAACCGCTTTACATTCATCTCTCAAGAAGTAACCAAACAAGGAAAAAAAAAAACAAGAACTGCAACATGTTTGGACAACCGACAAAAAAACCTGCAGGCGTAAATTATTACTCAGTGCTTGATGTAGACACTGATCAAGTTTGTGATAAAGAAACTGATTTACTTTGTTAAGCAAAAGAGCTTGAAAAATTTCAAAAGCAGGTTACTGTCAATCAAAGTGAGAAAGCAAAAAACAACCAAATAGCAAAAATAACAAGAAAAGAATTCCTCTAATTATTATTTTCAATATTAACACTGAAAAGTTAATTGAATTTATAACCAAAGGCTTAAACGTTAACGAGTTTAAAATTAATGAAAATAAACTAACTCATTTCTTGCCAGACATCGGATAAGTATATAAATGTGAAAGCTTTTTTAAATGAAACCAAAGTGAATTTCTACACGTATACGCCGAGAAGCTTAAAAAATGAAACGTAAAGGTTTAAATGCAAACACAAATCCAGAAGCAATCTTAGAGGAGCATAACTCAAGAACGACTGAATCGAGTTTTATGAGTTTTGATTTGTTAGATTTGATAAAATTAAATTAAAATTATATATATAAAACAATTTATATGAAGAGCAGTTAGAAGAGTAGTTCATAACATATGACGAACTGAAACATATACCATCAAAACTCAAAAGTAAACTGTCGTCTGGCCTAGATGGAATCCCAGACATTGTGTTAAGAAACATCCCTGACCCCTTAATTCAAGAGTTCTGTACATTGTTGAATAATGCTTATTTTCCTCTCAAATGGAAGAGTGCAAATATGGTGTTGTGTTACCGAAATCAACGACTCGAATCTCATAACTAATATTCGTCCAATCAGCTGACTCCCAAACATAAGTAAGTTATTTGAGATATGTTTAAACATCACTAAATACTGCAAAAAATTAGACATATTATTAATAAAAAATTTGCATTCGAACAAAAACATTCCACTATACATGCAATTAACTGTCTACTTTCACAAAACAATTGGAACTAGAATAAGAAACAATAGTAATATTCGTAAAAACTGAAAGAAAAAAAAACTTATAAAAAGACAGATGAAGGTTATAATGTATCAGGCTTTAATTCGTCCCATTATAACTTATGCCCCTTCAATATGGTTCTTAATTTCGTCATCATACATGGAGAGATTGCGAATATTTGGAAAAAGATGTTTAAAAATATGCACAGAATTGTACAGAAGACCGGAAAGTGATTACAAGAAATTTTATTCAAACAAACAATTATATATCACAACAAATAATATAAGAATAGACAACTTTATTGTATTGCATTGTAAAATTGTTTTGATTGCGTACAAGACAATTTGATTCCAGCCCCTTACTATATAGATAAGATATGTATATTTATCTAATACACTCCAAAGTGGATATGTTCCCCCGGAAGCATTTATATGCTTGAACAAAATAGGAGTAATCCAGAATAATCAAGCAATCCCAATCCTCTACCATAAATATAGAATAGCAAACAACAACAAAATAAATAAATACAGAAGATTTTCAGACAAATAATGGACTAAGATTTGAAACAAGTATACTATCTTTTGAGAGAGAGGAAATCAAAAACATAAACTGTTGGTGACGATCTCATACCACAACATAGTAGTTACACATATTATAATAATAAATAATTAGATCATAGTTTTTAAGCCTAGTTATAGTCTCTTTTTATCTTAATCAAACTTATACCCAGAAAGTTCATATTTTTTCATGACGAATCAATTAAAAAATAAATGCAGTATTTATAATGGTCGAACATGTATACAAAATTTCGGTAAAGGAAGAATAGAAGTACGATGAACAAGAGTGCTCCTCAACTTGAGCAGTGTACGAAAATCTAATTATTATTAACTAGCGTTTATTGTAGTTTAACAAATTTAAATTTTTCTTCCCCTTAATAAAGAAATATTAAAAGAAACAAAAATTGATTGACTGATCTCAACAACTTCGTTATAGATGAGTGCGACTAAAGAGATTTTATAATAAATTTGAGACAAGCCTATAAAAACAATAAAATTATGAGTATACTTATCCTACTTATTTCAGATTGGTTTTTAATTGAATTTCGAAAGGAGGAAAACATCAGATCCATTATTATTGTATACTTGTATGGAGTAAAACGTTCGAACAAAATATAGGTACATTACATATGTAAATATAAATCATGAAATATAGATCAGATCCATTAAGATAATAGTAAGAGATTCCATCATAAAGAAATACATATGTCTAAAAATAATAATAAAAATATCTAAGCATTTTTCATAGTTCAAATAATAAAGCACAAATTCACATAATTTTAATCTTCAAATGGATTTTATCATAAACATGAAATATGACTTTATAACAATGGAAATATTGGGATGATAACACTTTTTATAGACATCGGAGACCCTATAAAGTCCATATATTCTTGACCAGCGCAACAAGACGAGTTGATCTAGCCATGTCCCTTTGTCTTTCTGTCTGCATGTATGAAAATTAGTCCCTCAGTTTTTGAGCTAGAGAGCTGATATCTTTCACGAAGCTTACCAGATTTTAGAGGTATAGAACTTTATCTCTTCAATAAAATCATAAACGAAATTTTAAATGCATCATAGTCACTTTGATTAGATCTTATCATATACATATTTCTAGTAAAGGATGAATCAAATCAAAATCAATTTAATTGAATTAATGGTTAGCCCATGAATAGTTTTCATTATTTTGTATTTTTACAAATTGTTAAATTTCCAACTGACTCCACTAAATGACTGACTGACTGACTTGCCTTGCCTTGCCTTCCCTTGACTAGAGGGTGAGAGAATAGATGATTTTTGTATCTAACATATTTATCCAATTTCTGTTGATGTTTTTCATTCTCTGAACATGTTTTTTTATTTTCTGTTTTTAAATGGAAATATATAGTATATTTTCGTCAAATATTTCAGAGAGCAAACGATAAAATTAATGACGAAATGAATGAAGCGAATGAAAGCGAGCGAATCTCCAATTTTAGCAAATAACAATTTCGCAATGTAAATCAATAGAATACAAATAGATAAAAAGACAAAGGAAAAATGTTATAAAATTTGGTAACTCTTTTGAAAAGTCCATTTTATACATACTACAGTACACTCTGTATATATGTATGTATGTAATGTACGTATGGGAATGAGTGTATCTGTGTGAGACTTGTAGGTATTCTTTTGTTGAAATCGATTAAATTGTATTGCAAATAGTTAAAATTATGATTGCTTTTATAGGATTTTTTTTTTTTTTTTTTTTGAGTAAAATTTTGTGAGTCCTGATTTAGAGTCCACAGTGAACTGATTATACTCTTCACGGGAATGACAAGTAGTATAAGTTTGTCATGAAGTTTGTAATACACAGAAGGGGACATCGCAGACCACATAACGTTTATGTATATAGTTGAGATCAACTCGACGAGACAAGTTGATTTAGCCACTCAGTTTCTGAAATAGAGAGCTGAAATTTTGTATATATGTTTCTTTTTACCATGCACAATACATTTGTCGGAACGGGCCGATTCGGTGTTCTTATTAGAAAAACTTTTACATTTATGATTCGATCGAACTGAAGTTTGAACACTTCTTTCTGTTCCATGTCCATCAACCATGCAAATTTCATGATCCTAGCAAACTCACATATAAAGAATACAATAAAATGCCACTCAAACTGTGTTCTTTGTTGATACTCAAACTGTAACAGACAGCAAATTCGTGTTCTAGGGGATGCGTGAAGAGAATAACATCTGCGGCATAGTCGAAGATACCCCTCTTTTTGGTTTTTATTTTAGTTATTCATGCAAGTAAAAAGTTTCGTCTAATTAAGAGAAATTGAAAAGCAAAGCAGTATATGCATATAATTCTTTCAGCAGCCTATTCGGTTTGAAACTCAAGTAACGGCAACAATAAAGGTGCAATAAAATAGCTCACTTCTGGCTTCCGACGCTTCAAGCAAAAACAAAGCAAGCTTATCAAGCTTTTGCATGTAAAGAGAAAATAGCTGTTGTGAAATAAATTACAATAATATTTTGCATTGAAATTGCTAATTATTTAATAAAAGATATAAAAACGAATACTGCAATGAATACAGAACTGAAACTGTTTAAACAACAACGTATTTGCAATTCACCGCAACACCAAATTTTTTTTTTTTTTTTTTTTTTTTTGTTGTTTGTTACTTTCGGTTCGCAAAACAGTTCTTTACTCATCAACTACTATGGAGAGCCGAAGCGAAACCACAAAGTCGAAAGTTGATTAAGTTGCAACAACCTATATAAGTTGTTTCATAGGATTTCATACATTTTAACTTTTGAAGGCGAAGCGTCAAAAGCCCTGAAGCTTGGTATGAAGTAGGCCCTTTAATTCTTTCCTTTGTAAATTTAGGGTTGTGAAATATAAAATGACTTGACTATCTTTACTTTCTTGAAACTTTCAAACACATTTTTGTGATTTTTTATTTTTATTTTTTTTTTTTTTTTTTCCTTTCATTTCTAAATTTTATATTTCCAAATTAAATCTTGCTTAAAAAAAAATTTATAAAAATGGATTTGGTTAAAAATAACCAATCGACTGAACAGCAAGTTGCAATACCAATGCCTAAAGTGGTGGGTCAACTTAATAAAGACGAGGCGGCGGTAGATAATGAGATAGCATCTCCGTCAGTGAGACGTAAAAATTTGAAAGTATCATTTCAGGTTGATTCAACCACATCACTGGACACATTTCCTTCGCCAATAACAATATCTCCAATTGTAAATCTCAATGATTCTTATTTCAGTAATATAGTAACATGGTCTTGTTGAATTAACTTAAGAACCTATGTATGACACATTAGCACATCTTAACACTACTTAAAAAATTGATGAAACTTAATGTTGATGAAGCTAGACAATTAGTTAGACTGGATAAAGGTACTAGAACCCGAATATAGAAGAAAAATTAATGATACCATATGATTTCCTTGCCTTTCAGCCGACAAAATATTTTATCATATTACCATTACTTATTTCCACATGCAAGCTTAAAGAATACAGCCGAACAACAGAAAGTTCAAGTTATAAATAGAGATCGCGATGGGAATGATACTGTCAAAGATAGATACATTTTTAAAGATGTGTAAAAAGTTGCGCAACATAATAATGAATCAGACCTAAATGTTAACGAGGTCGAACTCGTAAGCAAACACAAGTTCACTTCTTTACGGCAAGATTCCAGGAAGTTCCAGACAATTTGGATTAGAAATTTAATGTATTCAAAATTGGTTTCAATAATATTAATTAAGATTCGAGTCACCATAAAAATTCAAAATAATTTACTAATTGAACACTCTAAATTTATGGTTTAACATAATATTCTTTTTAATACACCAAATCTTGAATAAAATTCCACCTGTTAACACCAACAATTGCCAGTTGCATAAGTTTTTATTTTCATTGCCGCACAATGCGTTGCTTTGGGGCTCTGGATGGACACATATTATGTGTTGTGTTGTATGTTGTGTGTTGTGTTCTTTATTTTTCACACTCTCGATTTTTGTCATCGATAACAACAGTCATCAATCGCCTGCACATGTAAAATTATTAGAATAACTTGTGTTGATCTTTTTGTACAACAATATTAATTAAATTTATAAATACAATCTTAATAATTTTAATATATGTATAAATAGTAAATATACTAAAGCATAACCATAATCAAATGCAACATTGGTTAAAAATTTCAGAGCAATTGCTAAAGTTCTTTTTGAGTTTACTGGTCACGAACAAATTTAAATTTATATATTTATTTACATGTATAAAGAATTGATAGATAATCATTATAGATTCATTCATTCACTTTAGTTAAGCTGCGTTTCTGTTTGTGTTTCTTTTATGCTATTTTTCATATAAATATTTTATTTTTCTTGTCTGAAGCCAATTTGATGTAGTTCGGATATGTGAAGTTTTCGTTAATAAATAATTATTACTTTATTATTATTATATTAGAGCACGTTCCTGAGTGAAGTTAGTGTTATCGTTATGTTCGGGTGCTGCCAACTATCAGACGGCGCTAATAGAAATTTCAGACTGATTGATAGGTTAGTTTCGATTTGGCAGCCATCCACATCAGACGTCTTTCGTGATTTTCGCAAAGATGGAAAAAGAACAGTATCGTTCAGTAATTCGCTTTTTGTTTTTGGATGGGAAAAAATGTGAGGAGATAAAAGCAAAGTTGGATGCTGTTTATGGGGACA
>JBANCV010000946.1:0-22137 GCA_037040105.1 Amiota albilabris | reverse complement strand
CAACTTGAAATTTTTTTCGATTTTATCAACTCGGGAGATAATTAAATATTTAGGTCCCGTTAAAATTTTGTTTGTTTGATTTTGGCTAAGCAGTAATATACCGCTTGCCTTTTGGCGATCGGGGGGATCGTCCGCTCCCATTCTTACACTGAACCGAGAGCGTTTAGTTGTTTTTTTTTTCCTTCTTTGCACTCAAATTTGTTTTCTTTGTAGATAAGAACTGATAAGCTCTAGCACGCGAGTGGCAAGAGACGAGAGAGGAGATGCGAAAGACTTGATAAGAACACTAAAGCGAACGATTTTTATCACACGACCTTTCATAACAAGAGTTGGTTTGAGAATGAATTTATTTTATTTAATTGTTAATTATTTTATTCTAAAATTTCTTTTTGCAGTCAGCGTATTTATTTTGAATTAGCGATAGCTTAATTTATTTACTTTTGAAATGTTACACTCAAACTAACTAGCTCGCTCAGTAAGCACTCACTTTTGACGTGAATAACTCAAACGCGTTTTTGAGCTCACACATGCAAATGTCTAATAATTACAAAATCAGTACCTTGATAGCTGTGTGTGTTAAGCACCTACCTCTGATAAAAAGCAACGAAAGTTCAACGCTTGTCTGTGTTTTGGTTTTTCAACATTTTTAATAATTGTTCCATTATAATAATATAAAATAATCATGCATATTTTGCTCACTTGACTTTTTATTATTTTTTTTTATTATTTAATCTTAAATATATCTTATATATAAAATTGTAAATGTTTTTCTGTCTGTGCACAGAATGGCTTAACCGATTTCAATGCGGTTTTCACTGGTATATTGTAGTAGTAACATGTACCATTTATTTCATTCCAATCAGTTCACAAACAACAAAAACGAATATCTCAACATAATAACAAAAGGGCGATAATTTAAAATCACGATTTATAAGTTAATGATGCAGAATTATTCGTAATTTCATATTTAATTATTATTTTTTTTATTATTTAATATTGTGTAAAAATGTGATAGGAGCAGAGAGTGTAACAGTGTGCGGCACATAAGAGAGTGTTTTTATACTTCGGATCCCTCTTATTCCAAACAATTTTCCGTTTACTTTTGAACGAGTTCAGTTTCCAATGAAAATTAACAAACCCATGGCCAGACGCTGATTTTTGCGGCTGAAAATTTTACTAACAGTTGTGTCTTGCACGGTCAGCTTTATGTGACTCAGTCTATTATAGCAACTCCAGGAATCTCTATGCTTTAATCATAATGACGGCTCTTTATGTAATATCGTGTACAGAGAAGCATTACTGTAACATCCTAACTGTTACAATAAAAATTCAAATAATACAGTACCAGAACTGAAGTCCATGTGAATGATGTCGTCCCAGTTATTAGAAACAGACTTTGAATACCACGCGTACGAAGTCGCGGGCCCTGCTAGTCATTCGTATAAGATGATCGAGCTATTCTATAATAGATTTTCATATAAAATGACCCAAAATAATGAATTCATTTTTCAAAATGTATTTTGTTGTATTTCCAATTACTTGTAGTAATTACAAAGTATTAAAAAAATACTAAATTTTTTAATGATGATTAAAAAAAATATTACAAAACTTCCAGTGTCATCAGCCGGTCACTCATTCGAGTACTTACCGCAACTAATATTGCATAATTTGAGACCGCAAGGCAGGCGGTCATTCAATTTACGCGAATACACCAAACTAAAATATTATAATATTATCTGGACCTTTCGTAAAGGAAGGAGATTAATTCTAGGCGGTTCTGTTAATTACACTGTAATTTGTTAAATCTTTCTTTATAGTACAACTGTGAACTACGCAACCATAATTTTTAAATAAATGAATTATGACATTATTATGAAGTGAAAACAGAAAAATGTTCACATCACACCATCAAATATGTCGAATGCAATTCCAGAAATAAATTATTAACTAGTAATTACTACTACTTGAAGACCAAACGAAACATTTTTGTGAGAACGTTTTAATATATAATTAAATAGTGGCGCAAAAAGAATTATACATCTTTGTTATCCAAATATTTAATGATCTAAATTTTTTTTTCGTAGGTTCATACTTATTAGATTAATCCATTTACAAGAAAAAATTTATTTTTTATATAGTCCTTTGGGAGACCCAAGCAACGTAATTTTTTAAAAAGTTCGGGATAGGTGAATACAATCTTTTTTTAGTCTATTTACAATATTCCACAAATTTTTTATACAACTATGAAACTTTTTTTCCGAAATTCCATACAAACATTTGGGAACTCTATGAACGTTAAATTTTTGTCAAGTTGATTACAATGAAAAGTGTGTTATTACAAGAAATAATTAGTTTCTATCATGTCCCGCCGAATTGCATTCAGGAAACTTATTTTAGTCATGCTAGTGCTATTAAATCAGTTAATAAAATTTTTTGAACTCTTTTATCGTGTCAGGCTATTTTAATCTCCCACTCATTTTGTGGTCCTTTTCCTTTAGTTCGAGCTATCTAATTCCTTCAGCACATCCTGATTTCTTGGACATCCTATTTGTCCAATCTTTGTTACAAATGGACTCTGTAGTCAATAATGAAATCATTGTCTTTCTAAGGATAGTTACTATTCAATATTGGAGATATTCCTTTCTGTAACCTGCCCTTCAGCTTTCACACCTACATGCAAGCAGGTAACAAACCTGACATATTCAAATAAATTTATTATTACTCCGTACCAAGATGGTTTTATGAAAATGTAATCACCAACTACAAACTTGATGGAATTTACATCTTTATTTAAACTTGGTTTTAGCGGAAAACGTGGAACTTATGTCATTTACACTGACTTCAGAAAAGCGTTTGACCCAGTTAATCAGGATCTGCTTTTACATAAGCTGCTTCTTTTTCCGGCAACATCTAGTTTGTTGAGTTTGTTATTTAAAAAATAGTATCAGCGAATGTTATTAAAGTGCACTCTCTTCAGTCCAGTCAATTTTACTTCTGGTGTTCTTCAAGGAATCCATCTTGTTGCATTATTGTTTAAGCATTTTATAAACGATCTTCCACTTTCCTTGAATCATTCTCGCGTTCCCATGAATGCTGTTGATATCAAAATTTTCAATCATTTAACAGTACCACTTTTCATATTATATTACAAGACACCTCACTGCATTATTGGTGTTTATGCAGTCTTCTACAGCTAAACTGCTCCAAATGCATATTCATGAAGTTTCATCGTATTGACCCTCATTTATTATACTCACAGAAGGAGACATCGGAGATTCAATAAAGAATATATATTCTCGCTTGCCATATAAACGACAATTTGAAAAACTTGGAAATTCCTTTGAAAATGCAAAGAGGCGGTTTTTGCAGTAAGAAAGACCGTTAGATCGAGGTAAACAACTAAAACGATTGTACCCAGAATTCATTGATGATTATTTTTGGAACTACAACATATGCAACTACCTACAAAATTTGATATTAATCAGTCACATTACATATGTGATCATCATCATTTTGTTTTTGCCCTTAAAGTACTAGTACAAAGTTAAGAGTAGTATTTGACGCGTCAGAAAAAACTTCGTTACAACGATCATTGAATGATCTCTTAATGGTTGGTCCTACAATGCAACAAAATCTCGTTATAATTCTGTTGTCATTTAACCTTCATAAGTAGGAATTCATTCACATATGGAATCCCATGCTCACCATTCTCATTGATCAATATCAGAATGACCAAAACGTCGGAAGTCACAAATTTATTGCGAAAGGTTCGGATGGAAAATTCCTCTTTACAGTTGATGAAACATATGTTACGAAGGCATTATGCATGTCTTGGAAGCTACATTTGGATGTATTATGCTTTCACTATCAGTTACCAACAAATGAATGGAGTGGGTGTCACGAATAGCACGTTTGCATGACTTAATTGGACTATTTTGTCCTATACTCATTTGTTTTCAATCCAAGAGTTATGGCTAGCGCATATAAATTGGGATTAACCATTCTTCACTGAATTGAACAAACTTGGCAAATAATGCCGTCGGACTTAGGTTGAACCAAATTGAAGTATCTCGTTATGGATGCACCCCGTGGAAGCATGATTGTGAAATCCATGATTTTTTATATGCATCACAAAAAGCATATGCTGCATTCATGTTCGAGTTAAGATTAATGGTGAATTTAAAACTTCTTTATTGTTTGCGAAATTCAAAGTAGCAACAATAAAGGCGGTTTCGTTGTCACATCTAGAATAATGCAGCATATTTGTTATGCCAAACATGACAAAAGATTAGACATAAACTAACAACATATACTAACACAGTTTACTTCTGAACAGATTTGAAAATCGTGTTGCAGTGGCTTGAAATGCATTAACTTAATACATAGTTTTGAAGAAAAAAGGATATCGAAAATGCAGTCTAATTCAGGAGTTGTTAGATTGGGGCATGTACCTGGAAAAGGCATCGTGTCTCGTGGTTTTCAGGCAAAAGATCTTATAAACACAATAAGGTTCAATGGACCAGAATTTTTGAAATTGAATGAGTCGGATTAGTTACAATCTACCGTAAGTGCGAAGATTAGCGATGTAGAGGTAGAGAGTGATAAAGCGATAGTTATGAAGTGTAGCGATGGTGGCACCGTTGGAGCCATAATATTATATATTGAGAATATTTAGAAATAGTAGTCTAGTTGATAAGGGTAATAGAAGTCCAGTTGATAAGGGTTTAGTTGCAGCAGATGTGTTGCTTACTGCAGCCAGCGAATTGCAACAATTATTTCTTTATATTGTATCAAGTATTGAAGCTTCAGATTATGCACACGAAATTAAATTATTAAAGGAAAACAAGGTATTGAAACCAGGACTTCAAAGATTATCACAATTCTTGGTGCAAACCGAATTACAAAATCAAACTGGTTTGTTGTTGAAAGTTTGAGGACGATTAATTATGATGCAAAGTTTACTTTACTTTTGTCAAAGACACATAAGTTTACTTAAAAATCTATTCGACATCTTCATTTGATTCACATGCATGCTGGAAAAAAGGCACTGATTGGATAATTTCGGTTACAAATATGAATAGTCAATGCTTGAGAAGTTGTGAGGAAGGTAGTCAGATATTATACCCATAGCTATCACTACAGACCTGCTACTTCGATCACTTTCATTGCGTCGATCGTTGAGCGTCCCTTACAAAATCCATATTGATGCTGTCAGAAGCCGCCATCCGCATTAATTGCCGTTTCCAAACGATCTAGCACAATTCGCTCACACACCTTTCCCACACTATCCAACATACATATTTTCATCATCTACATGATGAAGACTCCTCAGGAGGCCTATTTCCTTTTGGTATTAGGACTTGCTTTTGAATTTTTCATCCGTCCGGCATTGTAACATACCTAAATTCTCCGCTGTTGTTTGAGTCAACACAAGAGCCAAGGTTACTTCTCTCACGTGGGGAAACAGTGTTGTTACAATCCTTCGTAGCTAATTGGAACAAGTTGGCTGCTTTGAATTGCAACCTTTCAGCTTTCCAGTGACAACTTTGTAACCTAATTCCCATGTATCAGACTCTACCTTTTTACACAGCTTAACGAAACAGCTTTTTTTGCTGTTGTATATAGCATGTTTAAGCTGACGTCGCTTCACTCTAAACTCCTCCGCTAACCTCTAACTACCTTATTTCTGCACCGCTGGTATACACGACACGCGTGGTGGCATTGGGAACGTATATCTGCTATTATCTGATTCCACCTGTACATAGACTTCCATGCATTTGTGCCAAATTTACGGACTATAGAGGCAAAGCACGAAAGAATAAGTGCCTGTGCTACATTCCTTGCGAAATTATTCGCAGACTCAACTGGTAATGTGATATTGGTTCACATATATATCAATGCTTCCTGATCAAACGTCTGCTGTTTGGTCCTGCTGCATCCCCATGTTGTTGACCATGCGTTACAGTTTCCTCTAGCTCCCTGAACTATGCTTTGCTTTTGGTATCATCTGCTTGCAAAGATATAAATGTCATACCACCGTATGCATTTTGGATTTTCCGGATTGCAGACTCACTAATCGATGAGAATTGCACGCCTCGCAGATTTCATTTGCTTTATTAATCGCGTGTAAATCCTTGCACATGACCGTTATCTCATGCGATTTGGCTTTTATCCCCGCCACCTCTCCTATAGCATCACTTAAGGTGAAAAGATGTCTAATTTATTGTGCGCAAGACAAAGAATTCGAGTAAGACGTCTCAGGCGGTGCTACATAGGGGTCAGTTTTGGGCCCTTGGTTATGGAATGCATTATATGATGGCTTCCAAAATGTCGAAATGCGCAGCAGTGTAAGGGTTGCAGCCTTTGCCGATGATTTGGTGATTGTGGTGGTGGCTAAGTTCATTGATGAGCTTTGGTTTGTCTGCAACGATGCTGTTAAAAGAGTCGGCGTCTGTTTAAGCCAAAAGGATCTGCGCATTGCCGAACATAAAACAAAGGTTCTGCTTGTAAGCAAACGTAGATTGATGGAACACCTTAGCGTAACGGTGGGCGACCTCGAGAGTGTGTCGCATCCATCTTTGATATATTTAAGTGTTGCTATGTACACAAACGTGAAGTTCAAGTACCATTTGACGCAAACAGTTACTAAAGCATCAAAAGTTGCAGATGCTGTCCTCATGCTGATGCCGCACTGTCGAGGATTCCGAGAGCGCAAACGACGACTGTTGCCTAATATCGTAACGTCGGTACTGGTATATGCAGCCCCGATCTGGGTGGAGGCTAGTAAGACGAACTCATACATGAGAGAAATGAATGCAGTCTACAGATTATGTGCCATTCGCGTCTGTGCTGCATTTCGAACAGTGTCCAATGATGCAATCCTGGTAATGGCGAGTGTGAAACCGGTTGAGTTAGCTGTGGCAGAGATGATCCGACTGTTTGTTCCTAAGAGGAGCACTGGCGAGGTGAGAAGGCAAGAAGAAAGATCTCTCAGTATAGTGGAGTCCAGCGGAGATGGCGTAGTTCTGATAAAGGCCGGTGGACCGATCGGCTCATTAATGACATCGAAGAATGGGTTGACAGGAAGTTCTTGCACAGTTCCTGAGCCGCCACGGATGCTTTAAAGAATATTTGCATAAGCGGGGATATGATGATGGTCCCTACTGTCCGACTTGCATAGGCGAAAACGAAAATGCAGAACACGTCTTCCTGCATTGCCTAAGATTTGATGTCGCCAGATCAATGATCTCATCAGCGTTTGGTAAAGAGCCGACTATGGCGAACTGCATCCGCCAAATGTATGAATCGCAGCAGAATTGGGACGCAGTAAGCCAGGTGGCAGTTCAAATCATGCCAGAGCTACGGCGTATCTAACGGTTAAGACGAGTTCTTTCGTAAATTTATATTTGATTTACCTGGGGTAGAAACAGATTTAAAGCTGTAATGCTCCCTCTTTCCTCCTTGAAGGAATATTTAACGGTAGCGCAAGGGGGACTGTAGGAGTCGAGGCGGTGGGGTTTAGGGGGCGAGTCAAGTAGATTCGTTTGGCATCGATTAAAAAAAAAAACAAACAAACAAAAAAAGACCTAATCATAAAGATAATTGGCTTATCTCTGATGGCACCAGCTATAAGAAACAGATTTGAAGATATTGCAATTGATGCGAAATAAGAACATCACTTAACTAAAACAAGTGTTTTGGGAACTATGGTAAAAAGATTACGAAGTACATAATATGTACACACTTTGCAAGTTCGCTCCAAGTTCCTTAAACCTGAAGCAAATATTCAGACTGGTCAGACTGGAAGGTCAAGGCAGATTTAAAAGGTTGCTCCACTTCCAACTCAATAATTTTGAAAGCATCTAAGGCCTTTCAACTGGTGGAGAATGTTCCGATTATGTCATTTATGTTTCGAAAAGTATTTATATATGCTAAGTTTTTCTTTTGGGTATAAGTCTGTTACTTTATTAATATTATATAAAATGTTCCATGTCATATAATAAGCTTTTTAGGCGTTAGTGTAGGTAAGCATAAATGATTGTATTTTAGTTTAAGTTTTCAGTTTGCAGACTGAAAGCTGAAGCTCAACCAAAGTAGAAGCTTGAGGACTCAATAGATATTTATAGCCATGCATATGGGTACAATTCTATATATACATATGTACAATATACATACGAGGTTTGTTCAAAAAGTAAAGCGCTTTTTCAATTTACGCGGGCTATGTATATTCGATTTTCGATTTGGCATTATGTTGGTACTCATGTCGCTCTATTATGCTGACAAGGTCGGCCATTTTGAATACTTACCTAATTTTACACAGCTGTTTTGCTAGCACGTGTTTGTTAGATATGAAATACCTTGTAAGTCCCATTTATTTCGATACATAAAAAGGAAAAAATGATCAAGCAATCAAATCATTGATAATATAAAAATAATCTCAAGAGTCTCCAGCAAAACACTCCATACCCAGTATTTTGGTTGTTATATCCCATTTATATTACAATGTAATAAGAAAAAAATTTATATTCAATATAATAAATAACATTTAATATAAAAGCTAATATCTTCAGAGTTTTGAGAAGAATTAGCTGGTTTTCGTTGTTGAGGTTTCCAGGAATAATTTATTTTTAGAAAAAAATTTTTGATCTTAAAAAATGGGATTTCACGCAAATGACCGGAATGAGGCTGCTTTGCAAAACTTTCAAATACATATATTATTGTCATTTTAAAACATTGCGCAGAAGCAATCACTGTCAATGTCCCAGTCTATGTGAAAAATAAGCCACCTACCACAAATTAGTCATAAAAACAACTAATCTGACTCTGCACCGCTCCTGGATAGAGCAAACTGTTGGTCCAAGCATTCAGTTCACTATTGACGACGAAATAGAGGATGCTGTTGAAATCTTTATGCGAAACATACACGAAGCAGCAAAGCACTCTACTCCGACTACTTTCGATAGAGCCCGCTTTCCTAAGCGAGACTTGTACATTTGGTCTGCTGGGATCGCTGACATATTTCGAGAGAGTGCAGTCCCAGAGGAGTCTGGCATATCTCCCGAAATCTTATGGACAAAACAGCTCTGAATGGATAATAAGGTTACTGGCGGTTTTCTTGCTGAGGCTAAGCCATGATGATTAGAACACTACCTTTGCAGCGCGATCTTCAATGGCATCCTGCGGCTCAGCCACTTCGCTACTGAATGAAGTTTTGATGCCATAATCAGAAAACGTGAGCATTAACCGCATGCATCTCCCGACCTATTAGATCACTAGCAATACTCTCAAAGTATCCGAAAGACTTCTCTTGTCACTGCAGGTCTAGGAACGCATGATTTCAGATCATCAGTTCGGTTTAAGAAGAGAGAAACCCCATAGAAATGTCACCGAGTTGTACAAAACATATTAAACAATGTTCGTCGACTTTTTAGGATGTGTGCCAAGCGTTTGATCAAGTTTGGCATCTTGAACTTCTGTGCTGTGCTGTTTCTGTCGTATTTCTTGGTGCTTAGATCGTATTTCTACAATAGAACCTTTTCTTGTCAGCTGTGAGGATCAAAAGACTGACTTAAAAAATATAAGAGCTGGAGTTGCTCAGCGCAATGTGCAAGCTCTAATCTTGCATAAGCTCTTTACGGCAGACCGCTCGATACGAAGTAATGAAAAACCATAATCAAATAATTTTAGTAAACGCATGTTATACGACTACGAACAGTTTTATGCCATGCCACGACAAAATTATATTACCTTGTACACATAGCGAGCATGATAAATCAGTCTCAACTGTGTAATAGTTTTTTTATGACTAACTTACATTTGCTGGAGTTAGGCAATGCTGACTAACATTTAGCATCATCATTTTTCGCTATTTATTGCAATAAGTAAATTATTGTTTTATGATATTAAGTTCTAAAAGCGTTGATAACTAGTTTACGCGTTTAAGTTAAAAATTAAATGGGGAACCCATACAAAAATATGTTTTATATGATACTCAAAGAAGTATGCAATACTTGATTATTTTGAACCTCGCAAATCTCATAACTTGCGTTTATAATATAATATAATATAATATAATATATTATATGCCATTATTATTTTTTATTTGGTTCATTATTCTATTGTATTTTACAAATTTTTTTACGTTTGGAACTAATATACTATGTCTATTATTCAATTTAGTGCAATGTATTTTTTTATACGAAAAAAATTACCTCGCAAAAGCAGTTTTTGGTGTACCCTGTACATACAGACATTATATTAATAATAAATGCATAAATACTTTCTTTTATTGTTAATAATTTTTTTTGGTTTTTTCACAATTTCTGGTCATTTAGTAAAAAGTGAAAAATGCAAAATGTTTATAATTAAACTTTAATGCGAATTTAACGAGCTTCTGTTACTGTTATTGGGGCTTCTTGCTTTTTATGTCAAGGCAAATGACGGCGATGACGGGGACGACGGAGAAGCCAAGAACAACAAGGACCAAAGCAACTAAGACGATGGTGTTTGTTGTCCTTTATGCCAAGCAAATGAAATGTTGCAAAATGAAAATGAACTATTATTGTATTTCGGTTTTTTTTTATATTCCTTACTTTTTTCTTCGGGGGAGGGTGGTGGCTTTGGCTGGATAATTATGTTTTTCACAAGGCAACATATTTAAATTAATTTTTTAAGTATTTAATTTGCTTACAACTGAATGTAATAATAATATATTCATATTACTTATTTAACTCAACGAGTGTTTAACTATTTTTCGAAGTTTTCCTGTATTTATTTATTTATTTGGCTTTATATTTTTTCTACACCAATTAAGTTCAAGAATTTTGTAGAAGACATCAGGCCAATTGAAGACAATTCCAAACCAAGTTTCCATTCCAGATGCAAGCAACTACATATATACTTGCTTAAAGAAATCGTTGCGCACAAAACCAAACTAAGCCGAACCGAACAAAACCTGACATTGTGTTCTGCTTAAAAGTTTGGCTTCTAAAAACTTTCGAGTATTTCGTACGTATCATCACCCGAAACATTTTACTTAGTTACATACACACATTTACACATTAGTTGAAATTTTGCAGGGAAGTAAGCATTTGTTCACAAGTCTTTTACTTTGGCTCAGCTTGGCTCGTCTCGGCTTGACTTGAATCGATCCAAGCATTAACTATCTATGTCTTTAGCATTGGTTGGCTCTAGCTCTTGCTATTCCTATGTTCTTACAACAAGTTGCAATTTGTTTGCAAAGTTTTAACACCATTTAGGTTTCGTATAAAGACAATTAAGAGAACGATTAAATTTATATTATCAGCGTGTGTAGACAAAGGATAAAGTTCACTCCTTTATTTCATTGTTGCTACTGTTGCTGATATTGCTACTAGTGTTCCTATTGATGCTTATGCTGATGGTACTACTCCAATACAATCCTCCTCTTGCTTTTTGGTAAAACTTAGAGTTTGTCGATTAAATTGCGTACATAACATTGGACAAAAATGACTTTGATGTACGTTACAAGAAAACAAGAAAGACACTTGTATTATTGTAAGTAAGTATGTACCATTATGTATACCAATATTTTGCATAATAGTAAATTTTATAAGATTTTGGTCTATTATTTTCAGAATAAATGTTTTCTACCAGAATTTGTGATAATGGTTGTGGTTATACGTACATATTAATTAGTATCAAAAGCACATATTGTAAGTACTATAACATCGATTAATGTTATAACTGAAATCGCTTAAGCAAATGTTTTAAAAAAGTGCTTTTTTTATGTTTTTTTTAGTTACGAGGACTTGGAAAATAAATGAGAAATACTTTCATTATTGTAACTGGTGGATTTTGTTAAGGGTTTCGTACCCAAAGGGGGCTAATGGGACCCTATTACTTAGCTTCCACTGTCCGCCGTCCATCCGTTCGACTCCGGCTGTATCTCATGAACCGTAACAACAAATAATAAATCTAAAATAAAGTAAAGTTATTAAAGGGGTCCTCATACAAGATACTAACATATTTGGTTTCGGTAAAGTGAAATTTGACATTGGTATCATTGTTATTGCTTTTTTGATTAAAGTAAATCCGTTGAAGCAAAAAAAGTATGTGGTCTCAAAGGCGTAGTGATCCAACAACAAATAATAAATCGAAAATAAAAACTAAATGCATTTGGAGTTGACGCATAACGTTCTTTTCGATGTTATTTGTGTACATAATTCATTTTTGCGGCAAAAAGTCTTGTAGGATGGTACGGAACCCTCCGTTTGCGAGTCCGACTCACACTTGCCTGATTTTTATTGATAGTAATATTCTTTTTATACTCTTCACGCAGTGAACATTATTACAAGTTTGTCATGAAGTTTGAATTTTGTCATGAAGAGTACGAGAAACACACACTCGAAGTTGATCTAATTTTTGTGCAAGAGGGGACAGAAGGCAAACGTAAACTCAACAACAAATGCACAAGCCACAGAAAACAATAGCAGCATACAGACTCACAGACTGACAAGCAGACATAACTAAATCAACTCGTCTCATCGAGCTGCTCAAGATTATATATATCGCAACCTAACAAGAAAAGGGTTTTAGCTCAAAAACCAGCAATTCGAGAAAATTGCATTTAAAGTTTACTTACAAATTGGCCAATTATAGCAGGAATATTCTGTTCTCACGCGGAGAGCTATTAACATAAAAATTTTTACACAACATAAGAAATGATATAACGAATAATTCTGCATCAATTACTCAAAAGTAGGGGTTTTGACTAAATGACCTTTTGTAGTTAGGGTGCGATATATACTTTATGTGGTCTCCGATGTCTCCTTCTGTGTGTTCCAAACTTCTTGACAAATTTATTGCATAATACTATTTAAGCAATAGTACGCGAAATAGCACAACGTTTTCGATAGACAATTTTACTATAGCTGTTTTTTTCCTCTGTATATGTTGGATTTTTTTATTTTAAAAAAAAAAACAAGCTTTTATGGATATCTCATTCCATCAGTGTTAGTTAGTTAGGTTTGTAGTGCTAAGAAGTTAGTGAATTGATTAGATTGCATTTGGTGTTAGAAAGGGTGGAATGCGAGAACCGATTATTTATAATATAAATCTTTTAAATTGTAGTAAATGTAGTCATCGGGACGTGAAAATGCTAACGATACTTGAGCAAAAAATTTCTGTAGCAGCCGGTATAAAGATCGTCTTCTTCAACACCCCAACCCCTTAGCAATGGCCCTAATACTCAACAGAACTCCACGGCGGCTAAAACGACTTCACTCAAACGACCTCCCCAATAGGAATTTGTAAATGCCTTTGATGTCTGCACACTATCCTAATTGACGATACAAATGTTTATAAGCCGTCGGGTTAAGTTCATGTTTATTTAAATAATATAAAAAAAACAGGAAGAAAGGTATCTTCGACTATGCCCTAGAAAACGTTTTTTATATTTCAAGATGATAGCAGAAAAAGCAAAAAGAGTTTTCTAATAAAAATATGAATTTGAGAACCATATCCTTGTATGGGAAGTACCCCCTAGCTCTCTGGTTCAAAAACTGAGGGAGCAATTTGCATGCATACAGACCGACTTTGCTAAATCATCTCGTCTCATCGCACTGATCAAGAATATAAAATATGTACTGTATGGGGTCTACGATGTCTCTTTCTTTGCATTACAAATTTCTTGACAAACTTATAATACTATTCACTTTGTGAAGAGTATGAAAAGTAATTGTATTATATTTCGTATTTCATTAGAATAATTTTTTTTTTTTTGGTATCTAGAATTTTCTTGACTAACAACAAATTTTCTGCAAAATCCTCAAATTACCCAAAATATGCCAACACTTCCTATTTAATTCCACGATTTGGAATTAATCATCTACATTTCATGTTTATAATAAGACAATTGTCATAGTGATTCCAAATCTACGGAAAAAGGTAGCATAATTCAAATATTTTTGCCATCAAGATTACACCTGTTTCTTTTTTCCTGTTTTAAGGAGTAATACTTTTTAATACCAAAAAATTCGTTTACCGAACAATATACACTTGAGCTTCTTCCAATTCGTATTCGATATCTTTCGCGAGTTTTCTATTAAAATAAAGGTGTTTGATCATATCACGAAATTCAGTTTTTTCGGGTTAAATTCTGCCAGCTATCACACAAAAGAATGTATGTACTTAGTTCCTACTAACCTTAATGAAGTTTATGTTGGTACCTACTTATTGAAGACATCGCCAAGTAAATAGTTTGGAAATTGACTAGATCCCTTTCGTTTGTACTTGTATTGTATTGTTATTTGTTATTAATTTTGTTATTTTCAATAAAATTCGGTTCCATAATATATTTTTCATTTCAAACCTTAAAATATTATAATTACTATTTACGATAGATACATATTGTAGTGTGCAACTGCAATATTTACAAAGCAATCAAGAATTGTGTAGTGTTCTACTTTTAGTTAAGTTTTCAGTTTTTCTTCTTTATCTCTTTAAACATTTTATTATAAAAAATACAAAAAATGTAAGAAAAATAAAAATTCTTATACTCAAATTTGGGAGATTCATGCGAGGGTCCCATCTTAATCTGCAATATATATACAAGTATATTATATACTTTCTTTTTGTTTTTCCCCATCATTTTCACATCCGGCAAATGTTTTTGCACACAAGACCCATTTTGTTATCTAAACAACACAGTTTTGACGATGACCAAAAAGCGCACAAACAAGATGCGAACTATGCGAACAAGTATAAATACTTATAAAAAACAAAGATGGAAATAAATTGAGTAAAAAGGACTAGACACACAAAGTTTGAACTCAAAATAATTTTGTTTGATAAAATATATAAATAATTATATTTGTATAGCCGACAAAATTATATACTTACTTTCTTTTAAAGATACAAATATTATATTTCAATTTATAAAAGAACTAAACGTAATCAATTGAATTACCAATTGCAAGTCGCACCCGGACGGTCGTACAAGATTTAACATTATGTCTTTTTATATACTTTCGTAAAAGAAGCAAGAAAGGCGCTATAGCAATATGTACAGATTTGTAAAGTAATTATCTATATAATTTCAATACATCCGTCAATACAGTTATTTCTCTGGGTTACTTAACAGACATACATAAATCTATTATTACTTACATGTTATAGATTCACTTATAACTATGTGAACACATATTTTTAAGTACTGCCAGGATGTTGAAAAGTGATGCCAACGTACGAATATACAGTATATTGCAGTGTAAACCGTTGTGGTTAACATATTCTTGGGACATCATGGGGACCATGTGTTATAAGTTTGTCATGAAGGTTGTAATGCAAAGATGGAGACATCGTAGACCCCATTAAGTATATAAATTCTTGATCAGTGCGACGAGATAGGTTTCTGATCCATATTTATCAGTCATGTAAAGTACAAGATCATAGGATTACTGCACCGCATAGCTTCCATACAAAAAGCGTTTTCTAGGAGATGTATTAAGAGTATTACATCTTTGGCATAGTCGAAGATACCTTATTTGTGGGTTTTAATTTAATTTTAATTTTTTATTTATTCTTATAGCGAAATATATTTTTACTGCCTACCAATTACGATTCATGAGATGCAGCTCTGTAACATGCCGATGCAGGGACGGACGGACGGAGGCTTAGTAATAGGGCTTTATTGGCACATTTTGGGTACGGAACACTAAAAATGATACAATACTTTTTATATATATATACAGCATTCGCTTCTCCCTTCAAGCTAGTACCAACTCAATATTGTAAACTAAAAAAAAAAAAAACCTTTAATTTTTGAAAATATTATTTGTGTATGTTGTACTATGAATAGACTGTATCTAAAAGCTATATGTGAAAGGTGCATAGTATTTAATTTTTATAACTAAATCCTATAAGTATTTAATTTTTTATAAAGAAGTCCGTGGACCCCACTTTGGACAACATTTTTTACACAAATCACATAAAAACCCAAGAGATTTCTTTATAGAAGAAGGCGTGTTCTCTTTTTTAAGATATTACCCTTCTTGAAATTAAAGCCGTTACATTAAATATACAAAATGTTGGCTTCTATATTTGTTTCAAAATATATATAAAATATCTTTTTATTATAAGAGAATGTTAAAATAAAATCCACTTAAAGAAGGAAAATGTTCTATTCAGGGATTTATCTATCCCAAGAACCCTGTTTGATAGTTAATTATTGCTACATGAACACATCACTCATCACTCGTTAGATTCAGATGGTAGAAGATATCAAAAATACAACAAAAGAACTGTTGTCTCCAAGTCTATGTTTTTACCTGTCATTTAAATTTCCCGATAGTGAAACTAATAAATTTTTGTATTTACTGACCACAAAATCGATAAAAAAGTATGATATAAGAAAAAAATCAATAATACAGCTAAATTTTATATATTCGTTATTTTTATTGTTATTGGTACCGCTATTTTATTGAAGTAATAACAAATTTATTGTACTATGTTGGAAAGAAAAGAAAAAAAGAAAGGAAAAATTATGTTTATCGGTGCTATTTAACTGCTACTACTGCTGGTGTCCATATTGCCAATGTTATCAAAAATGCACCACTCGCGCTTGCTACTGCACCTTCTCATTCAAACATATCTTTGTCATCATCAGCTGCAGTATAAGCAGCAAGAGCAGGAACAGCTGTAGTAATACTATCTTCATCTGAATGGAGGGAGAGTATATGGCAATGGGCAACACTTAAAAAGCAAAATGGCAGCAGATAAAGCGCAAAGCAAATGGTAACAAGAAAAAGGGTGACGCGGCAAAACACTCACACTAACATACTAAGAAAAAGTAAAAAACACACACACTACAATTCGATTGGCGTTAGTGTCTCCATTCACCAACACTAACGCTTCCATATATACATTCTAAAATAGATACTCGTACATAGATACTTTCAATATCGTTTTTACTTATTGTTGGCTATAAAATTGGCAAACCAGAAAATTGTTTAGTCCTTCGAAAAACACTTTGAAAGATTGCACAAGCAGCAAAAGATATCGCAAGCCACAAAATTGTGCCACAAGGATTTATAAGAAGCGAGACGAAACAACAACTCGACAGAAGGCGGCGGACGCCATAAAAAGGAGGCTTTACGAGAATAGAACCAACTTCCCCTGGGTTGAGTTGAATAGAGTAAAGACTTAAAAATTCAAGAGCTGAGTTAACCACAAGACGCATAGATACTACTATTGTTGACTGAAGAGAGATAATAGCGCATCCTTTTAGTTTTTATTTTGTTAAATTTTTTTGTATCTATTATTTTTATTGTTCTTGTAAATGTTTCGATTTATTCAGTTTTCTTTTCTTTTCTTTTGCTTTTAACGCCTTAATCCAAGGCATCTTCATCATTCAAAGTATCAGCATCGCATTCTTTGCCAATTTTAGTTTATTACACAGAAAGAAATTGTTACAATGGACAAGGGACGACAGCATGAATGTAATGAATATTAAGGAAAAATACAACTGAGCCTTTATTATTTTTCTTTGCCATTTTAGCATAAGCCATGTTTAGCTTCATTTGATTACCATTTTGTTAATCGATTGTATCCCTCCTCATTGTGCTTAAAAATTCAAGCACCATCAACTTTAAAAATGTATGATTTTTATTTTCTTTTTGCATTTCTTCTTTTGTTAATTTTGCCATACAGAACCAAACAGTGTGACATTGAACTTGCTATGTTAGCAATATGGGTAGCATTGCTTTAGCTTCGGTAATATTCGTATAGAAGCAATACTCCGACTTCACTTTGCCGCTTTCATTTGAATTATCACCAATGTCAATCTTACGGAAATTGAAAAGTACTCTGCAGCAATCTGTTTTCCTTACAAAGCACACACCAATCCACCCAAAATACTTACTATGTCTCTATTGCTGCTCCGTTACCCTCATCTTGACTACTACTATCAATGGCATAGCATTCACATTCCCTACCGCATTTGATAACCGCACGAGAGAGAAACTCCAATCTATTACGGATTTAGTTGCAAAGCCGTAAATAGTAAAGCGAAAAAGCTGCAGCAGCAGGACCAATAGCCGGCTCAAGATGAACATGAGCACGGACAATTTCGAGGAAGTGACTATAGCAGTCAGAGCATTGAGGAAATAAATTAAAACTGGGGGCTGCAACATTAACTTCGTCTTTCCGTAGCTTACATCCCTTTCATACACCTTTGTAGCAGATGAAAAACAGAACTTGACCAACCACTCAGAAATTATACCATAACATTTAGGCCTAAATTTGACAGTTATATCATATGTATATTGGTACGATCAGTTTCATTTTTGTGCACTCATTTTTTAAGTTTGTTGTTAATGACTATTGGGTTTCCAGTGCACTGATTTATTGGTTACAACCATCATAGCAATTTCATAATACCCGTTTACATTTTGTGTGCAAGGTATAAAACGTAAAAATAAAGAAATGAAATCGTCGCCAAGTACGAGAACAAGTAAAATATTGAAACGTATTTGTTAGATTGATAAGGATTTGTTTTTGGTCGTTTTCTTATTTTATTTATCATGACCATGTTGTCGTTCATGTTGGCGATCAAACAACCAGTCAGTCAGACAGACAGACAGACAAACAAAGATTTACATGTTTATAAGTATATCAATATATAGATGCAATTATTCGCCACGTGAACGCAATGTTATGTCAGACTTGAGGTTCAACGATGAAGACGACTGATTTCTTGTTGTTGCCACCGTTTTTCAATAACAAAGTTTCTTCTATAAAAAATCGATTTTTTGCTTCTCATTCTGTATTTTATTTTATTATTTTGTAGGCTGTGTTAGGCAATAATAATCTTAATCAAAATTTTTCTGTGTAAAATATATCACACTACTTAACATTTGTTAACTCTACCTAAATAAAATAAGTATCATTATTATTTAACCTTAGCGTAGGGCCCCACATCTCCGTTTTCGTTATTTCATTAATCATTATGGAAGGTGGGGGATTCGCCCAGACTTTCTAGTTAAGCTACTGCAAATATCATATTTAGGATCACAGCATCTGCGTTCTCATGACTAAGAAATGCCACTCCCCGCAGAGAAAAGTACTAATATTAATATTGTCATACCAGCACCGATGGGGACCGGTAGGTAAAATTATGTAACACAGCCGATATCGATATCTTTAACGATATCAGAAGAGGCTTTGTACATGAACATTTGACCATGAGGAAGCTGTGCTTAAATGCAAAAACTGATATCTTCATAAAGCATTCGTTCTTTATTGAATGTTAAATAAAAACAATTAAAAAAGATATCTACATCTGATAATACCATCATTTAATTTTTTGTAACATTTCCAAATTAATTAATTATGGTAATTAATAATATCTTCAATGAGATAACTACGTTCTTCAGTCAAACGTGTAAAGATAAGCAACGAGTTATTCATAAACAATTGCGCGAACGACCTTTTGCTTTTTGATTGTGTCTATTAACATCTATTCAGTGTGAATCAGCTGTTTTCGCATTACCTACATCTGCCATTTTTGTTCTTTATATTCCTTTCCTATTAGGTTAGGATAGGAATTAAAGGAGGGCTGAATAAACATAATAAAAAAAAATATTAATCTTTTGGTTCCTAACGATACCAAATAAGTCCTCACCTTTCACATTCAATTCGTTGCATTGAAAAATAGAGAGAACTTACTATACAAGAGGTGGTTCCCTTTTAAACTGTCAGCCTTGCAATCCCAAGCAAAAGAGTAAAAGAAGTTCCAAATGCATTGCTCGTTTCAATTGAGTTTAAGATTGAATTGACAATCAGCATTGTTTTTATCCTGTTCTTTCGAAGCCACTGGCTCTGTAGACCACATTTTGAATGGGGTTGGAGAGAGCAATGAAAATTTTGTTGTTCATGGTAATCTAATTCATCTTTTCTCACTATTCAAGAATGGTAGGTCCCGTTTGTTAGCACATACTCTTTTTAATTATAAGTTAAATATTTAATACTTTAACTAAATTTGCTTTTCTCTTCAGCATACTTGAATTATTCCATTAAATTTTATTGTAAATTTCCAAAACTTCTTCAATGTCCACTACATTTTAACTAACCATCTTCTCTTTATCCAATGTCTTTTTATTTGGTGTACAAGTATTTTGGAGACAATTCCAAATATTGTAATAACTCCTCTAGTTGCTTTCCGTTTCTTGTATTTCCAAGAACAAATCTTCACATTACCATTAACTTACGGTATTCTATTCATTCAGCGTTTGTTGTCGTTTATGGCAGTAATGACACTTTAACAAAGCAACCAACCAACAATTCAACCAACCCACGCAATTAAAAACTTTTAAATTGTTACTTTGCGCATTTTAATAATAAAACAAAAATATTGTAATTCAAGAAAAACAAGAACAAGGAGTTTTCTCTATTACTAAACAAATGAAAAATTAAATCGATTTGTTGTTGCTGGAAATCGTCATAGAAATTTTGGAAAATTGCAAAACTTAAATTAAAATGTCACGACATTTTATGAACGCTCGAACAATCAAAACGAAATACTTACCATAAAAACAATAATGATTACTGAGCGACTGTCAACAAAACTAAAAGCAAAGGTAAGAGTAACTGCAATATTAAAGTTAACATTGAAAGGAAAGGTGGCTTTAACTACTTACATATTGAAGAAAATGTAGAATTTCTACTTCTACTACAACAACAACTTTGAAAGCATCTCAAAGACAAAGCGGATATTATTACTGGTATTTAGAAGTAAGAAGATATTGATATTGAGTGCAATAATGGTATAATAAAGTATTAAAAATCGTAAGTATCTATAATATAAAATACCTTCATATGTTAAATGAATCAATTTATCAAGCGACCCATATTAACTCATTTACTCGTAATATTGTTGTGCGTTGTCTGAAGATGAGTTTGAGTTATGTACGAGTAAGTCGATGGAATCAACTGCATTATTGAACAAGCATTGCTAGCATATAAATGTTGATGCCAATAACATTACATAATTCATTGCCGTTAGAGAATTAAGATTCAATTGTCTTTCATATATTATAGTAGTTTCATTAGTACGAACGAATGTGATCTTATTTAATGACAGAATACCCACTCATTCCATTTGAAGTAGTTGCAATATTTTCACGCTCTTCTCCATCATTATGTCTTATCATCACAACGCATCAGATGAAGACGATTCTAAATGCAGAGTCATAGTGCACCCACGACAATTGCTTCACTTCACATTGTCATGATGATGATGATGATGATGATAAGTATCATCGATAATGACAGTGATGCCGAAGAAAATTGTGCAAAACTATTCAAGTATCTTCAGCAATCAATTTGTGTTGTATCGTATGTAAGTAGGCGGGCGATTCTTAAGCATGAAACGGTGTCGCAAGCTCTAACAAAGAGACATTGACAAAAATTCAATACATACATAAACATACGAGATGTGTTCCAAAAATATTCGATCTGCCAGACAATGTCACGTGAGAATGTTGAAGCAAGAGCATTAAAGGCGGTATGACTGTGCAGATCTCTCACCGTTCTAAAACATGTTAGCTCTCTCACACATTTCAATACTGGATTAAACAGATTCAAGCAACAATGAATATTTGGTGATAAATTGAGTGATGTCATAAATTTCTCATAAATGGAAATACGATTGCATTGAGTATGTATGTGTTTGAAATATTTTTGACAATGTGCAATGAAATTTATATGGCAAAAGGCAATATATAAGAAAATTGTCATAAAATAGAATGGAAATTAATTTTTCACTATTACATCATCATTCTACGTGCCATAATTGCACTTTTGTATGCACTACAATTCACATATATTTAGTAATAGCTATCATGTGTAAATATCCCCCTATTTTTTTTTTTTTTTAGGTCCATAACTGGGGTGACAAAATTTAAAAGTAACTATCTATATGAACATATTTCTCATTAAATGGGGTTTAAAAAGGACAGTCAAAATAAAAAAAATCCATTCCATTCCAATGCATCTCCAACATTGTCAAACACCATAACAAAAGATATATACAAGGTGTGTGTCAAAAGTTTCCGAACTTTTCAAAAAGAAAAAAAAATACAAAATAGTTTGGAATGAAAC
>JBANCV010000944.1:0-22175 GCA_037040105.1 Amiota albilabris | reverse complement strand
ACAGCTGTTATAAACACACTAGTTGACAGATCGCGCTCAAATTTGGCTTGGTAATAAAGGAAGGTGCTACCAACTTAGCAAAAAAAAAAAATTACCGATTCATTTTTAGCAGTTCATTTGAATGACATTTTCCGGGTACTTTTTATATGTATATTAAGTTATCTACGGCGCTGATTAAGTTCCCTGGTATATCTCTATGACCTGATACTAAAAGTATCAACAAAAAATATTCATTATTTCATTATAAGTTGCAGTGCAATTTATAGAAACACAACATTTTATGTTTTATTGTGTTTGTGACATTAGTATTTTGATTGCCATTAAATCAATTTAAAATTTTTCTTTGTATTTGCAGATTTTTCTATAAAACTAAAAATTAAAATTTACCACATCAAAAATCTAATGAAACAAACTGACTTCGGTGAATACACAATTACAAAAAATAGAGAATGAGAATGTGAACCTCTTTTGTTTTTAAAAAAATGTTTCTGGCATACACGCTATGTGCCATGTGCTATGTGCCATAAGGTACTTATGTGGCATTTGGTATATGGCATGCGGCCAAAGGTGAATGTGAGTGGCAGTTTGAGTTTAGGTTAGCTTAGTTTTGTTTAGTTGGCTTTGGCGTTTTGCAATTATGTATTTGATGTGTTAAGTGCAAGATAAATTGGCCTGAAGCATCAAAAAGTGACCTTGATTCCAAAAAGAACACAAAAATCTTAAATCAACCAACAGAATAGTGTACCTATAAGACCGAAGACCAAACAACAGCAAAAGACCAAGCAAATGAGTCAGTGTTGGAGTAAAAACTTGACGTTGCAACAAAGGATGCCACATTAAGTAGCTTAAGAAAAAAAAAAAAATGTAGACTATATAAATATAAATAAAAGATTCGATAACAATTATGCATTGTTTTTGTAATGCCAAGATGTGGACTGACGACCAGCATAAGGGCACAAGCAATTAGTGGGAAAAATGAGCGAAAAATTGAGAGTACATAAAATAGGAATTAAAATAAAATGAAGACACTTTTATGGAGGTTAAATCGGTACAAAGGCCCCAGAAGGAAAACCAACTCTAAAGTAAGCAGCCACAGGTCAATAAAAGTAAACTGAATCGGATTGGCTATGGAGAGCCTCTATAAACAACAACATTATATTCTCTGGGCTATTCTAGACTACGTAGTTACCTATGTCCTTGCTCCAAAAAAAAAACAAAAAAAAAAAAAAAAAAAAAAAATACATATTTAAATCTGTGAAATTGTATTTTCTTTTTTGTTTTTTGATTGATTTATTATTTGAGATATTTGACAAAGTCAACTTGATTTTATTTCTTTAAGCTTTATATGCAAAATTTGATTCAACAATTGCGACTTTTCCGGTAAATTTTTCACACAAGAACACTCACCAATCGATGCTAGAGTTTTCATGAAAATTTCTTTAAAATCGACCCAGCGGGTTAGTAGTTTATAGAGAATACACATACATACATAAGTATGTCCACTTTTATATTGTGTAGTTAGAATTGGAAAGTAAGGGACCACTTCTTCTGTTTCAATAGATGAGATTCATTTTGCTGAAATCTGCAGATGGTAAGATTGTTCTTGCTGACTTGCAAAGTAGATGATTTCATGCAGTTCCATAGACATCAGAGATCATGAAAAGTATAATACTGTACAATCGTATAGAATACGATAGATGCCCGTGAAAAATATTGAGTTGGAAGTGGACATCTAAAATAAAAATAAAAATTGCGAATTGCAATGTCCCCACTAATTGTCCCATGGAAATGCAAGTTCCGTCTTTTACCCCCCATGATGTAACTGTTTGGGCTTTCAATACTTGGTTGCAATCATTTGTAATGGGTAAATAGTTCAAGAAATTGAATTGAATGGAAGATTATGGTAACAGTTGAGTCTTGTACAAAAATGTCACAAGCTTTAGGTAAGTACTACAAGTAGGTATTACTTCTGTCTAAAAGAGGCCTTTATCTTCTTTACAATCCCTCTTGAAATTCTCCTACCAACATTTTCATATTATTAAATATTTTATTTACGTTTCTGTTGATAACAAAATATACTTATTTGTGGACTGACAAATTTAAAATGTTTTTCTACTTTATTATTTGTTCATGTATAACTAAAAAATGTTAATTTTTGTTGTTACTGATGACACTTTTTATTCCGTAATAACACCTGTGACCGCAAAAGCCAAACAAGCCAAACTTTGAACTTGTTTCGAAGTGAAAATCCTTTGGCTTAAAAATAAAGTCCAAATTGCTTATCATGCCTCATTCCCCTAGCCAGTCTTGCCTTCCTGTAAAGCTAAGTATACTCAACTTTAAAGTGAATTTATATTTATATTTGTGTTTCTGTTTTTGGTTGTCGTCGCCTTTTTAGATTATACGTATGTACATAGGTAAGAATTTTCATGAATTATTATAAACTTCAAATTTTGTTTAACCCTCTTACATTGGTTATTTTGTATTATTTGATGATACAAAACTAATTTAAACTGCAAGCAGTTACTACTGTATCTGATGTAAAAAGTTTTAAATTTATTAAGGCAATTATTATATAAAAATTTTTGATGTTTCCATTCCCTTCCCTTCCCTTCTTTTGTTTTGGTTTGATTATATGGTATTTCATGCATGCTAACCTTTAGTGGCCCTATGTAATCCAATTTCGTGATTTCATATTATCATGTGAGTGTGACAGAAAGAATTTAGTAGCTACGATTGGAAGTTTTCAATATTCACTGATGGCTTCAAAGGGGAAGGGCGCTCCGGTGCTGCTATCTTTTCAGAGGAGTTGGCAGCTCAGCTATTGTACCATCTACCAAACTGGTGAAATATCAAGCATACAGAAATGTACACCGCAACCGCAGATCTCAGCAAACTCAACTTAATCACTTTGGGCGAGACCCCTAGAAGCATATCGAATTACGTTGATAGCCAGGATGCGGTCAAAACTCTGTCATCTCTCTGCATTGAAGAGCGAAACTATTTGTTCCATGATAGCAGCTCTCGACCAACCTCCACAGTACTCAATTACTCTAATCTGGGCTCCTGGCATTCTGGTTTTATATGTAAACAATATGGCGGATGAGTGCACCAAAAAGGGGTAAAAAGTCGGTACTGCCTGATTCTCTAACAGTTCCCGATATTTTCTAGACCATACAAGATATCATGGCTGAACTAGTAGCGAAGACCAAAGAGCTGGCGGCCATGAAGTGGGCAAATGAGCTTGGGTGTTCTATCGCTGCATCAATTTGTCCCACTATAACAAGACAAGGATTCGGCTGATGACAGGAGTCCTATCGGGACGCTGCACAATTGGCCGCATGGTCCAAAGGATGCACGTTCCACAACTTAGACAGTTTGGTGAAATTGCCTTTAGGGGACCTGACTCTGTTTGTGGATTCCTCAAGATGGTTTTAGAGGCTAAGAGTGATACAAATACCTTTATCTCGAAAACATCTGAAACAGAGAAATTTGAGGTCTGCTACAATAATTACTGAGCATATAGATTTAACCATGTCTGTCTATATTTTCATAAGATTTCAGTTTAAGGCACAAAAGATTATTTATGTTTTATGCTATCAGTTATTTAATTCTATTCATGTTACTTTGCATTGTTGTATGTACAATAAGTATTAGAAAGATATTGTTATTAATTTTACCCAGTAAACTGAAGTGAGAATACAAAAAAAAAAATCCCCCACCTAAGTAACAATTGCTTTATGTTTTCAATCTTTCATAAATTGTACAAAAATTTATTCATATAATATCGTAAATTTCTTGTGAAAAACGATAAATTTTTATAAAAAAGATGGCAGCCAAGCGAATTAAAATTCACAAAATATTGCATATAATGCAAAATACCATGGAGCCGCAAAGTATTAATAACATTTTAGACAAAATGTTAACACATCGCATTTCCGACACCACTCGAGCCAAATGGAAATTAGAAATCGAGTCGTTTCTAAAAATGGGTTGCATTCACGGAGTATTCGAAAAAATTGGCAACTATTATTTCCATGTGAATAGTATTGCCTTCTCTTATGAAGATATGGAATCAGACGATTGTTTCGAATTTAGCGATGAATAGGATTTTGTTTAGAACGAAAGCGCTTAATTTATGGATTGGATTATGTCTCCTGACGATAATGTACTGGCTTTGTGCAAATACAAAACAAAATTTTAGAGTGATAATAGTGTGGATAAAGTGGATAAAATTACATATGTGCATCGTAGTTGGTAGATAAAAAAAAAAAAAAAAAAAAAAATTAAAAAGGAAAAAAGAAGTTGCAGTTGGTTGGTTGCAGATGGTTTGATGGTGAGTTGCATTTCCAACAATAAAATTGTATAAATATTTCAAAGTTTTCAGAGGCATAGAAACATGATGTAGTGGTTTCTATTTTGTTTCCATTTAGTTGCCAACTTCAGTACCAGAAGCTTAAACTTATTTTTTAAGGAATTCAACATTTATTAGTTTGGTAAGGTTCTTATTTTTGTGGGTATGTCAAAAATCATTGAATCAATCACAGGGGGGGCTATTTACATATGGGCAATACATTTATACAAGTTATTCACCGATTTTACGTTACAACAAATAAATCGAACTATGAAATGAACACAAAACTACGAATAAAAAACTCAATTCTTTGAATTCCACGCATAAGCCCATACACAACTTACACAAAAAAATCACAAGTATGCCATCACCACTTGCCCAGAATGATTATAATGGTATCAGAAATACAATAGTAGTAGCAATGCCCCATGGTGTTTTGTTTGATGTTGCATTTGTATATGGAAAATATTTTCACAGTTTACGAATTTTTCAAATTCAAAATATTTAGATATTTTCGTAAAAACAACCAAGCGTAACATTATTAGTACAAAAAGGATATCACAGAACAAGTATAACAAATAATATTATTTAAATGGCTAAGCTCAACGACTATTAGATACCCAGAACGCATCCGACATATGTAATTGTATATAGGTACATAACATAACAAATGTAGATAAACAAGAGTATTCAAGGTTATATGATTTTGATTTTTTCAATTTTATGCAGTCAGTTGAAAACGGTAAATTTCAACACTTAAATAAGTATACAACATGCCACCAACTCGAAATCTTAAACACACTATGTGTTTTGCATATAAAATGGAGTCTTTTAATAACGTTACTCGGTTGCTTTCAATTCAAATGTGACAAATAGGCCAAAAGACAAACCTTCTTAATATAGATGAAACTTGAAGGTATCGCGAGTGATGTGTTTTTGTAAAAGAGCTCAAATTTTCGTAGTAGCGAGATATGTATATTTTGGTTCGTATATTATTTTAAAATTTCTATTTCTATTCTATCTGATAATGAGAATTGGATTAGAATTAGAGAAAGAAATCTTTAATCCAATTCCCATGCAATTGCCCTGTACTATTTGAATGTCCAGTTGAAGTTTTCAACACTTTCTCAGGTATTCAAATAAATTGTCAGAACGGTTAGGTGAACTCTGCGCTGTGTTCGAATTGTTTGTCTATGACAATCTAAGTGTATTTTAGATGTGATAAGAAGAATAAGAGTAAGTTGCCAAGTTGAAAGTGAAGAGATGGGAAGATAGATACATACGTATCTGACTCCCCCTATTTACAATCATAGTATAAAAGTTTAAATTTCTATCTATTCTTCTTCCTTTAAACATTTATTTACTCTTTCCCCAAATATGCTGATTAAAGCTATGGTAAAATAAGGTTCGAAGGAATATCAAATCAAATCCATGTCCGACACTTTAATAAATTCTTTAATATCAGCTGAGACATGAATAAATGGATTATTTGCCAAATGACAACAGATTTTCCATCTTTACGAAGAATGAGACTTTTGAATCCTCATTCATTGTTCATACTAAATTTTAGTTTAGTTTTTCCTAGACATATTGTGGAAACCTAAGGACAGACAGATAATTAGACTTCATATATAAAAACTCCATTGATTTGTGTCTTTTATGAAAATAATCAAAAAATATTTATAATTTTCTATATTTACATAAAAAATAGTCTTCGACTTTCCACATTTCTTTTCCCAAGTATGTTGGTGTAGGGTATAAAACTGAAAATTCCAATATATTTATAAACACTATAAAGTCATACATATTTTTTCTATTAAAAAAGTTTTTTCTTTTTCTTTTTATTTCTTATTTATTTTTTTTGGTATTTCTTTGAAATTTAATAGCCTTGTCAAGTGTAAAAATTCACACAATTTTCAATCAAAAACTCTTTGTGGTATAGACAAAGGTTGTATGCCCCTTAATGGGCTGGGGGGGAGATAACAGTTTATTTGTGTGTGTATGTGTTTTTTTTTTTTCTTCTGAAATTGGGTTTAAGTTCAATGTACGCATGATTGTGCTTTTTGTTATTTTTTTTTAATTTTATTTCTTTCTATTGTATGTTTGAAATCAAATGGAAAATTCATTTACAATGTTTGAAAGATAAAAATTTTATTTTGAAAGAACAAAATACCGAAAGAACAGAGTTTCAAGTATAGAGAAAATTAAAGGTGATTCAATCACCGAATGCTGAAAGCTAACTAGCACATCCATTAAACACGTATCTTCTATCAGTTGATCACTTAAATAAGTACATACATATAAATATTGTAATAAATGATTTTCACCGATTATTTTTTATTTATCTACTGAAGTTCTTGTTTCTGTTTGTATGCAGAAAAAGTGTTTGGAAAAGAGATACAAGTCATACCATTGACCAGCATAGTTCAATATAGTGAATGGCTTAGCTAGAAACCTCCTAACAGAGTATGCCCAGATGTTTTAGTAATAGGACACCGGTTAGATCAGAAATTTCATGATCACTTTTTTGTTTTTGGCAAAACAAAGAAGCAGATCTTCTATAGACTGCCTGAAGTCAGTGAAGTGACTTTTGGACTCCAATAACTACGCGTTGATTAAAAACTTTTTATAACATCTGACAAATTTAAGGTTTTTCATATACTATACTTATACTGAATACTGAATCAGTTTTTGTGATGTTTGTTTTTATTTATTTTTATTTCGATGCCTTGTTGCTTGTTGCCTAAGTTGTCTTAAAAAAACGCGTCTAAATCTGGACATACAAGATAAGGCATTGGAACTGGCTTCAGACCATTGATTGAACAACATTTTGATCCATGAATGCTTATTTCTTTTACCATGTATCTTTATTTTATTTTTTAGCTACACATTGGAGATCAGTGATAAAGCATTTAATAAATAAAGGGATGGATTGTCTAATGGAAGAAAGGAGTTATGGGACAATAGGAAGTAAACGTTGCAATGACATTCGGAAAGAGATTGTATTAAAGCATTTTCGCAATTGATTATTCTCGCTATGATAAAGTAATGAAAGGTTCAAATTCAAAAAATACCCATGTGCCATCTGTTGGTTGATTGATTGATGAAACAAAATTTTATAAAAGGCAATTTAAATCATAGTAAGTGAGAAAAAAATCTTAAATCAAAGTATGCTAGGATAAATCATTTGAAAATGTTTTAAATATTTTCGTCACTTCACAAAATTCTTCGTATAATAATCATCATATTTTTTTTTTTTCATCCATAAATTCTCAGTCTCATAATGCCTGGTAATCGTATTAATTCTCAAATGATTCTGTACGTTTTGCGGACCTCTCTTGCCCCATTGTCGGTTGAAGACATATTGTGCAAAATAATTAGACACCCACTGTCGGATTCTACCAGAAACAATTGGAGATCGGAAATCATTTCATTCTTGAAATTGGGCTATGAAAATGGTGTCGTGCATGTGGTTTACAATTATTATTACTTCCTCGACTCGCCGGTCCTAAACTTTATAGAATCACTTGGATCTGAAGTTGAAATGGAATTCAGTGTCAGCGATGATAGCTCCGAATCCGATAATAGTGATTAACCAACTGCATACCAATTGAATATGGTGTAAAAAAAAAAAAAAAAAAAAATGTAAAAATACTGTTCTACTTGTCTTGGAATTAATAAGTAATAAATTATATGTTGGATACGTTTGCAAATATATTTTGAAATTCATGACACAAAATTTGATGTTGGTTTTTTTTTCTATTTTTAAGCTGATTCTGTAGTTCTTTTTTGATAAAATAGACGCTAAATGCCACTCACAATATATGATATTATATTTCAGTAATTCAATTTTGAATCCAATGACTGGCTCTTACATGATGCTCGCACAGAAATTACAAAGATTACGATTTTATTATATGCATTTTATTCAAATACAGGAAATAAATAATTTGGAGTTGCTAAATCGGGATTAGTATAAGAAAAGAAGTTTGTAACACCTTCTATGCATTTGCACTGCACTATTTGGAAGAGTTTGCTTGGGAAATTTTTCTTTGAATACCTTGGCAGTATTGGAAACTTATCTTTTTTTCGATTCTGTGGCTTGGTTTAAAAGGCACACTGAGATCAACCAACCCGCATACGCATTTTTCTTTCAAATATCACAATAAGTCTTCCGGCTTCCAGGGGAACTTGGTCCTGTGTTGTGTGATATTCTATATATATTATTTTAGACCAGCTGAACAGCCGCCCGCTTTGCCAGGTGCTGTACTTAAATTTTTTCCCTGGCAGCAGCTTACCTCCTAGCATTAGTTAATTTTCTTGGTAAAATAAATAATTATATTTCCATTCTGCACATGCATATACAACGCCACAAAAAATTCACTCATTTCGAATAATCTTTGAACAACAAAATTCCAAGACAAACGATTTATTCGAAAGAGAAGTCCACTTTCGATGTGGATAAAATACGTGACTTTTGAAAAAATATGACAAATTAAAGCAACAAAAAATTCATTGGAGAAAAGGAGTAACAAAGATATATCCATTATATCTACAAACAGTGGTAACAATAATTATTTTTTCAAATAAATTCCCACATCTCTGACACAAACAAATAAACTCTTTAACTCTCTATAATCTCGTATTACTTCTTTGCATTGAAAAGCTAAGGAGATAAGAAGCAGTCAATTGCGTTGTATAAAAAGATTTAACTACATTTTTATTAAAATTTACATTAGAGTATTATGGAGTTAATCAAATTATCCAATAATTAAGTTATATTTTTAAATATCAAGGCATATTATTTCTTATGAAAGCAAAAGCAATAGTTTTAAAATAATAATAAAGAGATTACGTAAATGATAAAGACTAATGGTATCTTTTCCTTCTTCCTTCAAAACTTTGGTTCAATCATTTTGTATGCCTTCTATCTGGATCATCTCACTTTATCATCCAGCAGTAGTCTGCCATCATGTTTGCGTCCCACCTTCCTTGGTATCTATTTTCCATAACCTTAATATTTTGAAGGAGCACTTACTTTGTTCTTCACTTATGGCACCAAAATTCTCAGGAAAGAAGTCAATATAAGAATGCATAAAATGTAGCTTTATACTCATATTGCAACCCAGTTTATGGAAATTGCTGAACATATTTTTGATTATATTTTCAAAATCTAGGCTTTTCTGTTTCCTAAAAAATAATGGACTACCTTTTCCAATGAATTTCAAGCTTTGGTTTCGGTTTTATTGATAATTTTTGTAAAGTTATTGTCATTTATTAACTTCCTTATCTCAGGGTCAACAAAAATGCTTTCTTTTATCATTGCATCCAATAAATGATTAAATTTATCACATAAGAACTTACAAAAAAAAAAAAGATAGTCTTTAGGTAGAGTCTCATAATACCTAATGTGAAGTGGAAGTAACAGAATTTTCTAAGTGATCAACTAGCGCGTCTTTTACAACATTACGTTCGTGTTTGTTCGCCTTGTGTAAACATAGCTTAACGAACCTTAACGACCTGTACTATTTAATATTCAAAGGGTACACAAATTTTGTCATTTATTAGTGCTAATATTTATTATAAGAGAATTTTGTTTTTAATATTATCGATAAAGATTTTTGGCATTAAAATTTTCAAAAATCGATTTGGCAAATGAACCATTCATATATAGGTAGATGTGAAAAATTTTAAATTTTCAAATTGCAAATGAAATCCTCATTATATTTTCAATGAAAGCATACAAATTTCAATTCATATCTCTATGCTATTTTCCATAAAATATTTAATTGTTGAATTAAACATTATAAAGGAACTAATAAAATCTTTGATTTCAGCTGAGACATAGACAAGTATGATTAGTTAAATATCAAATAAAAAAAAAAAAGAAAGTAGAAAACAATAAGACACAAATAAGTGAAATTGAAAAACTCGACGAAACGAGAAGAAGGTTGATTATCTGTGATTATTCTAAAATAAATTTCAATTGATTATGAAGAGTTGGCAACAAATTTTGTTGAAGAATTCAAGGGTGAGTGAGTTATTGATCGACTTAATGAACAAGAAAAGACTATAAACAGGCATATATATTTATGTAAGTAAGCATTTCATCTTCTCACAGTCAAAGTTTAATGTGTACAATTAACCTTTTGACTTGAGGCAGAGAAGCTTAAGCAGCTACTTATACCACTACCCGTTCCCGATTGGCGTTTGATAAAATTTAACTTGTTAAGCAAGAAATGGTGCGAAAGAAATAAAATAATAATAAATAAGAAGAATGATTGATAGATGGATGAATAGATTCCATTTCCATTGTTGCCAGAATACCAGTGAAGATTCTTAAAAGTCTTGGTGATTTCGATGAGATAATTATCATTTCAATAATCATTTAAAACTTTTTTTTGGCTTGCTGCTTAGAGCCGCGGGTTCAATTCCCGTTTCAAGTTTGATCCTGCACTTTTCTACCACTTTCCGCTAGCCTTCTTAACTCTTTTCCTCTGTTGCTAATGCTTATAAACATAACTAGGTTATAGTTTATTATTACAATTCTAGTTCTTATAAATAAATAAAAATAAAAAATTATTTGTGTGATTTATTTATGATGAGACCATGATGCTGCTAATATAAGTATATACACATATTAAGTTGAAATATGTTCCCGAACTAAAGGAACATATTACATAAAAATGCATATGTCATATCATAGTTTTGGAAATATAATATATTATATATATATAAGTATAATATATTTTTTCTGTAGTGAGAAGTACAATAAAATTTTTACTTAAATAAGAACAGTTTTACGATATTAAGTTTCATTGCTTTGTTGGAAATGTAAAGTGAATTATTTTTATAAATATTTTAAAGTCACTAGTGAGGTAAATGACACTAAAACATTATAGTATTTTCTCTATATGTACATATACAAATGCATATATTGGTAGGTGTGTGTGTGTGTGTGTGTGTGTATGTGTGTATAAAAGTAATCATAACTCATAATAATTTTATGTGCAACGCGTCGTATGTGCAATGTTTTATTCTATGAACGAAGGAATATACGCACGACTGCTACAAGCCAAAGACTGCTGCATAGTATGTGTATGTATGTGTGTGTGTGTGTGTGTGTGTGTGTGTGTGTGTGTGTGTGTGTGTGTACATACCAGAGAACGCAAAGCTTTTAAAATATCTTTTTCTTTTTTTTTTTTGCACACAGAATTTATTTTATTTGTATGCATTTTTATACATTTATTTGTTCGTTCGTTCGTAAGTTTGTTGAAAGCATCCCAAGTTGGAAGTGTTGCACGTAAAACGACAGCAAATTAATGCTCTGAATTCGAAGGATAAGTCAAAGCTACCACTACTATTACGACTTCTACTACTAGGAGCATACAAACACACTCACACAAATGCAGATACAAAGCCACATGTGTATGTAAAGCTGCTTTTGGATTGAAACTTTTCTCTTATTTTTCATTGGAACTTACCACACTTACATGTTCTCCATTATTTCTTCATTCTAAAAGAATTCACTTGTTTTACTCAAACACACTGATACACTGATACACAGGCACACACGCATTGCTCATATTATTATTATTATTATTATCCTTCATACTCGTACGTACCCATGCATATATACATGCATATATACATGTTTGTTGTATATGTTTGCATATGAATGTGTGAGTAACTTTGTTCTAATATATAGAGTATTGTTCATACGACGTGTTGTGTAGTTTAATGAAATTCACTCGAGAACACTTCATTCATTCCGAACTGAATAAAATTAATTACTATAATTAGAAACAGAAGAAAGCTACAATGTGATCAGATGACAGACAAAGTAAATAAATGCCACATAGATAAAGTGTGAGTGTCTGTGTGTGTGTGAGAGAGAGAGAGAGAGAGACAGAGACAGAGTGAGCAAAGAAATATAAAAGAGATGAACAGATAAAAAACAAAACTGTAAGCAAACATGTGTTGTCATTTCGTTTTTTTTTTTGTTTTTATATTGTTTCTAACAACTTTATAACAATTTTCATCATCATACGAAGACGATGACAACACTCCTTCTACCATTTTGTGTCGTTGTGGGTTGTCTTGTTGTGTATAATGTTATGTTATGGGTGTCATCTGTACCGTTTTTAAACAAAAAATTTGAAAAATAGGCATAATACAAAAAACTTTGGGGTACGAGATAATAAAAGCGAACGCATTATGATGTGTTCGTTGCTTATGTAATACGATAAAATGTCTTAAGTTATACAGGCATAAAAATTGTTTGCAATGTTACTTTACATCAAATGTTCTTGGTGTTTCATAATTACAGTAAAATCTGCTTAAGCATGCTTTAGTTTATTTTAGTTTAGTACAGTATTCCACTAAATCAAAGAATGGAATGGAACTCATATAGAAAAATCTAAAACTTACTCAAAAGAGACCTTCATTTGGTATGGCCAAGAATTTAAGATCTATGTACTATGTAATATTTCAACCAATACTCGTATAAGATAATCTAACTTGTTTATTTATTTACTCATTCAGATAGTGAACTTGATGAATTTAAGATTGTATAACAGTATCTAATAATATCAAACGAATGAAAGGCAGGACTTTATCTGGTATAGGCTATACACTTTTTAACTGGTTAACTTACTTAAATGTAAATTGAAGCTTCACTGTACTTGTAGCAAGTGCTTGACAATGAATTTAACTTAAGCATCCATGCGGGTCTTTACCTTTGCTTTTGTCTTGATATTTTGCTGAAAATTTTATTATAAAATGAATTAAAAACATGTTTATTCTAATTGAGCTTAATTTATTTTGATTGCACACATTATGGCATTATTAATTGAATCAAAAGTCCTGGTATATTAAAGAAATTCAAATTATATATTAAAGAAATTCAAATTATATATTAAAGAAATTCAAATTATATAAGAAGAAATTCTTATTGAATTAAATAAATTCATATCTAAATTGTAGTTTCTCCCTCTCTGTCTCTCTCACACACAGAGAATTTACAGTGTATATGCATTTCATAATTTTGTTTTATCTTGTTATCCACGGTACATATTACCGAATCTGAAACAGTTGTTTTTTGCTCAGCTTCCGCTGTACGTCTGTCCGTCCGTCCGTCTGACTCTGGCTGTATTTCATGAACCGTAATAGATAGGCATTTGTAGTTCAAAGAATGCGTATTTCGATTGTCAAAATAACAAGAAATAATAAAACTAAAATAAATTAAAAAAATTAAAAGGAAATGCATTTTTTATATGATACGCAAGAAAGTATGCAATAGTTTATAATTAACCTCATCACATACGTCATCTATATGTGACTTGATGATTTATTCCATATAACAAAACAAAGGTACGCTGAGATGCATTCTTTAATGGTCATCTCTTTCAAAAGCAAAAAATAATATACAATATCTACGGAACTCTCCATTTGTAAGTTCGGCTCGCATTTGGCCAATTTTTACTTTTCTGCTACGTATTCATCATCATCATATGATGTTTTTCTGATCGATTGAGTAAACTCTCACAAAATGAGCACTCTCAATTGTTCTATTTGACCATCATTGTCCTCTATATGACTATGCCATCTCTTTTACGCCTTCACAAAATAATTAAGTGTGAAAGAGTCAAATATAGGTAAGTGAGCTCTAATAGGAAATATTTGTGAAGGGCCGCCGTCAAGTGAATTATTGAATGCAAATAAATTTTCGTCCGTTATTGACATTGTTCTACACAGTTCAAAAGAGAAGAAATAATGATGTTCATCCAACTCAATTGAATGTAAATTGTATGTTGTAAGCAAGACACGTACACGTGGCACAAAGCAAAAAACAAAGGGCAAGCACATCTTGCTCAGTTTAAACAGAATATTTACTAGATTTGTGTCAAGTTTAAATTCGAAGTGAACACCTCAGTAGTCTTTGTAATTTGTTTATAGAATTTTTGACAGACATATTCCATTTGTTATTACACTTCAAATTTTCATTCTTTCATTCATTTTCATACGGACTTAAATTAATTTTATTTTCTTAAAACACAGGCTTTATAAATTATCGCGACAATATGCCAAATGAACTGCTGGAAGATCTAATTACTCTAGAACAAGTTATAAATATCTTACGTCAAGCTATGGAAACTGGTTCAATATGTCTTGATGACATTTTGAACCAGTTGAGGCCTAATCCGACTTCCGCGGCTGCCGCACAAGAAGCGAAAAATACAATTCCACAACATTTACAAAACGCACAGGTAGTTCGTGTTGTCGTGAACGTTGGCGATACGCAATATGTTTTTAATCAAGTGGTCATGCCAAATCTGGAAAACTTCTCACCTCATGGTTCGGATGATGATGATGATGACGATGATGACGATGATGACGATGATGATGATGAGGATGATGAGGATAATGAGGATGATGAGGATGATGCTGAGGATGATGATGAAACTGACCATGACGATTATTCCATGGATACGGAAACTGATACTGATTTTAGTTCTGCTGATTCAGGTTTCTTTGACATTGAGGAAGAAGACGTGGATCAGCACTAGTTTGTCGAAGAATTAGAACACATGTACTATGAATGAAGTGATTTTGTAGATTATAAAATTAATAAAGTATAAACAATATACTGTGACTGTGGTCAGATGGAGAAGACAGAAGACAAAGCACACAATTTCAAAATAAATTATATTGTATGTTTTATTCATAATTTTCTTAAGCATTGAAGTTACTAATGTAAATATAGATTAGTTGCAGGTAATAGTGACATAGTTGTAAAAAATTATGACCGTTAGCAATCAATGGTCTACTGTTGAGTGGTATACATATGTGAACTACTAGTATCCTGTCATGATTGGCTATAAAACTTCAGTCTAAAAGCAGAAAAGGAATGATGGATCACATGAAAGTCCTTACCAATTTCATGAATATCTTAAATAATGCTACAAAAACCATTTATATCTTGGTGCAATCATCAATAATCATGATTCTTTGACTCTTTTGTATTTGTATACATCGGACGTCGGATTCAAAAAGCCCACCTAATGAGAATGGGAATATATGCCTGAGCATATCGTAGACGAAAAGTAAAAAGGTAACTTTTATTTTTACAAGTAAAATCAATCAAGTAGCATTCTTTAAGGGGATACGTATGTAGCTCTTCTCAAAGATTTAAAACATCAAAGAACAATGAAAGAAAGAGCTTATTGAGTGCATAAGCATTGGCTTTGATCTCTATTTTGTGAGTTAGGATGGGAAAGCGAGAATAACATATTTATGAGATTGCAATTTAAGCTTCAAAAAACTCCTACTCATTCTCCAAAATATTCTTGGAATCTTAACTGTATACTTTTCAGATTTGAAAGTTGAAAAATGTTTACATATTCTTAGCACATGTTTTATAATTGACAAAAAACATAGCTTTTGTCTTTCATATTGTTCTCTTAATATTATTTCTTGAATCGATCGAAATGATTTGAATAGAATACATATTTTGATGATGTTGATGAACTGAAAATATTGAAAGATTCATGTCTTTAATAGGGATGTCGAATAAGTATCGATATATCGATATTTTTAATTCAACACCTCGATATTTAAGAGCGATATTTAATATTTCAATATATCGTTATAAAATTCGAGAAGGTAAAAAAAACGAATGAGTACCACTCTGCTGTAAATTTCACAACAGAAGCCGCCTTACATAAGAGCATATCCACCAAAAAGTGGTTTTTTTTTATCTATATCAGATGAATATTGGTTTGACTAAGAAAACTGATTACAAATTTTAAACTTTTTTTGGTTTTGGAATTTTTGAAACAGTGAATTTTCATTGTTTCCCATTATTTGATATATGTAAATGTCTGTTGATTGGTATTTATTTGGCAATATCGCTATCCAAATTGATATTTTTAAAATATCGCCATATATATCGACATTCCTAGTCTTGATTGTGTATTCATTCTAATGGAAAAAATTATTCAATACAATTACCTCACAAAAATCTTTGTAAGAATGAAATACAAATATAACCTCAATGTAAATATGAATAAAAAGTACATATTATGCAATAAGTAAAAGTAAAACTTTTAATGGAATTTTCAGGAAAAACACACAAATAACAATGTGAACGAATGAATGAAGGAAATACGCAACGACAATGGCAATGAACGAAGGCAATCACAAGTTATGATTCATAACAATAGAACGACAAAACAAGGCAATTTTTATGATAAATTTCACATATACCAAAACATACATACCTTTATATAAGCACGCACCCACACACACACACACACACACGCACACACACACACACACGCACATACATACAGAGATACACACATGTTCATGTTAACATTGAAAAACATTTTAACAATTCTTTAGATGAGCAGAAAGAACTTTTACAAAGGCAAAAATTCAATTTATGTTAAATTAACCCTTAAATCACGATTTCACACCCACACATATGCATCACATACATATGCATGTATATATATACAGATACACTAACTTAAAAAAAACTCACGCACAGACACACTCGCACACAGACAAAGCAACAGAGACGTTGACAAAATGAAATGTCTTTATTTTCTCTCCTCGCCTTAAGCCTTCTCCTCCTCCTCCTTAGACCAAAATTAAAGGAAAAAACATTCTGAAGAATATAAAGAAAAATGAAACATCAAGTTGGGTTTGAGTCTCTTGAGTTCGGTACAGTAGACGAGGCGACAATGTTTGAAAAGGGCTGTTAGGGTGCGGCGATAGAGGATGCAATGCCAAGAAGGCTTCTGTTCAACAAAATTAACTCAAAACAATTTAATAAAATAAAGAAAATAACAAACAAATGAAAATAAAAAATAAAAACGAAAGAATGAAGCACTTAAAGGCATCTTCCTTCTTCCTTGTTGTTGTATGTAATACCGCTTTCAATCATTCCTTCATTCATCTGCTTCATCTTTGCTTATGCTTGAGTTTCATCCTCACTATTTTCTTCTAATTTTTTTTTTAACAGCTGCCTGTCTGTCTTCTCTATCTGACATTCTGTCCTTCTGTCTTGTGTTTCTATCTGTCTGTTTGTCACATTTTATATTCATCATCATTCGTTTTTGTTTTGTTAACTTCTTTTGTTGCTCAAAAAAAGCTAAAATTTCAAATTGCTTATTTGAAGCAGTAAAGACTCATTCATTCACTCACTCACTCACTCACTCACTCACTCACACACTCACTCACTCACTCACTCACTCACTCACTCTCTCACTCACTCTCTCACTCACTCACTCACTCATTCATTCATTCACAGATAGTATCCAGCACTAACGCAGCACCATAATGACATAATGTCAAAATGACACAAAGACACATTAAGACAGAATGGCAGGCGCTATGCATTCTAAAGTCGATAAGAGGAGAATAAAAAGGAAATCAATCTGGTTGAATATATTTTTAGACTAAATATTCAGTTGTTCTAGTACTCACCATACCGTAAGAATCAGCTTATTGTGCAAAATTTACAATGCGACCCAAACACCCAAAGCTATAGCTTTAGAATGGAACATGAGCATAAAAAATCTTAAATATTAAGGAAAGAACAACTTGTAATTGTTTTAAGGTCAAAAGGATAATGCACTTTGTCATAACAGCAAAATGATCAAAACTCTTTTGACAGATATTTGGGATTGCCAAGCAACTTGCGGATTTGAATGTAATCAAAATGTTTGATCATACCGGAAACCAAGGTGAACCACCGATCTAACAAGAATGAGAAAGGAAACTATCACAGTGGTCATAAAGGGCTAGAACGAGATTCCCATACACTTTCCCTATTCCATTTCAAAATCGACTTTTAGTTATTTATAAACTATTGCTATTATAATTATCTTAATTTTTTTTTTTTTTTTTTTTGGCCGATTGGAATGAAATAAAAGCTATATGTTACAGGAAGCTGACTACAATACACCAGAGAAAAACGTATTAAAATTGATTAAGCCGTTTCTGAAATTAGCGTGCACAGACAGAAAAACGTTTATAATTACAAATATATATATATATATAAAGATATAGATTGGAAAGGATCGAGGTAAGACTGTGTACAAAAATTTGAGTTATATCATGTTTCAATGAAGTGATTCAACGAAGAATCATTTATGCCAATTGAATTACTACTTATAAAGCAAACCGAAGTAGTTTCGTTTTATATATAATCTTTGGTGCTTTTGAACCATGAACTGTATTAACTCTATGGTGACATTAACAAGTCAAGTTAGATCAAGATCAGGAAATACTAGAGAAGAAGACTTCTTTAACCAGAAGCTCTTGTTTGATGACAAAGAGGAAACTATAAGACTCTGATGAAAGGATCAGCTACAAAATATCATAATCATACTTACGTACTTGATTCGTAAAAATATTAACCGGTTACATATTGACACAAAATTAATCATTGATCAGATACAATTCAAATCCGGAGGCTCAAAAGGTTACACTTTCACTCTCTACTGCAATGGAGCATAGAGCGCATGAGGCGCCCTAGGCGGCTGCCCTGTCTACGTAGACCATGAGTCACCACGTTGATACTTTTATCTTTTTGAATACTGTTTCAATGTAAAAAACCTGGATATATTTTTAAGCAAAAGCAAAACGTATTATGGAACATCAAAAAGCTTGGTTGGCGCTTGATTAATTAATATTCAAAATTTTCAAATTTTTACTTTGGTAGTCTAGCGCTCTCACTCAATAACCAAAGTAGAAAAATATTAAGTACTAATGATCATTTTGAGCTTTAAGTCGCATTATAAAACCCCCGACATGCCACTCACACACTCTTGTCATACAATTATTTGCAAGTCACGGGAAAGCTAAAATTATTCTCTACATAATAAAGAAAATTTATTATATTATTCTTTATTGCAACCTCTCGGTTTCTCGCTTAGAATAATTATAATATTTGTTGATACAAATACAGAACATGCAGCTGAGAGTTTGACTAACTACATCCTTACAGAGCTAACTTAAAACTGCTATCTATACTATTGCAAAGCTGCAGAAGACAAAGTTTAAGACAATGGAGCTTATATGCATGGAATAAAAAGAGATGTCCAGAAACGTATACTTAATATTAATCTAATTGTTTATTTTATACCTGGTTGAAGTCACAACTGGAATCTTATTTTAGGAGAGAAAGCATTGATTTGTGTTCAAGCTTCTTGATCTTGTTTGGGTTTGTTACAAGGACTATGCACTCTGTTTTCTGGCTCTAATCAGATGTGGGCTATTTTAAAATCACATGTAAAATAATTTTCATTGAAACCACTTTTCGAAACTAGATGGGAATAAAGGGTAGAATCAGTAAAGGCCTTTGTATATAAACTAAGCGATACATGCGATGCTTTGAGTTACAGTTCTATTGAAAATGACGTAACTCATTCGTTAAATTATTATAATATAATTAATGATTTTAGTCTTAGAAAAAGTGCCAAACATCAGTTCTGAATCTTTTGTTCTTATAAGACATTAATAAATAAATAATTGTAAAACTCTGTAATAACTTTGCATTTCTCGGCAAGTATTATCATCAAAACTAGCTGCACAAAAACAAGGGCCTCGCAAAGGTCTACCTGACCGGAGCCTCGCAATGGCTAAGGCTGCTCCTGAAACTAAACTATGGTACAGTCTCATTACACATTGCAAGTGAATCGTTAATTGTTTCGACTGAGAATGGAGTTCACGGAACCCGTATTAAGAGAGTCCGAGAACTACATACGTAAATTAAAGAAGCGCTGCTCTGTTACTGGATTGCTGCCCTATCTCATCCGCTGTAACTGAATGCAAAGCAATGATGTTGATGATGAATTCACCCTCCTGTAAAAAAGGACACAACTAAGTACTATGAGTACAAACATTTGTTGTGTATGCAAGAAAAAGTTGAAGTATTTATAAAATAACAAAAAAAAAAAAAAATTAACAAAAAACCATAAAGAGGGAAATCTTCGACTATACCGAAGATGTAATACTCTTCACGCATCCCCTAGAAAACAATTTTTTTTTGCCTACACTCCTGTGTTTGTGCTCACAGAAATATTTCAATATTGCTTTGACTTACATTTAGGATAGAGTCAGTATACATACTGCATTTTAACATTGTGACCGCAATATTGGCTTCAGCTCTCTAGCTCAAAAAGGGAGTTTGCATAAATATAGACAGACCTACCGACAGAAGGACTTGGGTAGATCAACTCGTGTCATCGATCTGATCAAGAATATATATATATATATATGTATCTTATGGGGTCTCCAATGTCTCCTTCTGTGCATTACAAACTTCATGACAATTTTATAATACTATTTACTACTTGAAGAGTATACAAAAAAAAAAAAAGAAGAAAAAAATATAATAAAATGAAACAGCAAAAGAAAATGAACGATAACAACGACAAAGGCAAAATGTGGCAAAAAAGCAAAGACGAAGAAAGGCAAAGGAAAAAAGCAAAAGCAAAAAGTTTTATGTTGTTTGCTAAATATGCACAAGTAAATATTGTTTTAAATTTTAACTAAACGAGAACAACAAACAACAAGAAAAGGCAAAACGAAAAAGGATGTGAGACATTCAGAGAAACTTTAAGCAAAGAAAAATTAAGTGACTTCAAATTAAATAAAACATGACAAATGCAGAAATACACAAGAGATGAAAAAAAAAAAAAAAAAAAAAAAATTATATTTTTCAATCAGTAGAAAGAAGGCAAAAAATGGAAAGGGAAATAGAAATGGAATTTGAAAAGAAAATATTTCAAAGATGATAAAAACAAAAAAGGATATTAATTGAATGAAGAATTGTGCTATTAGTGGAAAGGAAAAGCCGAAATTTTAGTAAAGCGTCCTTGTTCATAGCTCTGAAAGAAACGAAGGGATCTTAGGAGGAGAAAGTACTTATATATGGTTTAAAGGTTGTTAGGGTTTGCTGTTACTGTTTCGGTAACTGTGACTAGTCGAATTCGTTCCGAAATTAGTGGGCATTTCATTAATTGCCAAAGTAATTCACTTGAATATTGTTATTATATAAAGACTTTGGACCTTTCCTTTTTATACTTATACTTATACCATCAGATTTACTTGTTATTATTTCATTTCACTAGGTATGTATTGTACATACATGTATAATATCTATTCGTTTATATTACTTACTTTTTCTTATTATTTTTATATCCTTCATCATTAGCAAAGGTTTGCGTTGTTGGCTTCAGCACATTGATACATACAACATGAAAATCACCATCATCATCATCATTCTCAATTATTTTGCTGAAAAAGAAAGACAAACAAATATTGTCCAAGATTAAAATTGTACTTTAGTTACTAAGTATATAAATCGGGGGAAAAAAAAAAGGAAATAAAAGATTTTGCCCAAAGCTTTAGCCCAGTTTAAAAGTTGTCAGCCACTTTATAAAGGCATATAAAGAGTTGAGCGAGCTCTTTGATATTTTCTTTAAATTTTTAATTAAGGAGATTTTGTTTAATAATCCTTTGATGTAAACGTAGTCCCCAATCAGCCTTATTATCTTTTTACTAGACATACAAATGAGTATATCGAGCCGAGCTATGTTGGTAGATGAGTCAAATAGAAATTCATATGTATGCTGCTAGGTATTTAATCGGTTTAAGGCTATTTAACTTACATAATCCTTTCAGCTTCTTTCTCTATACAATCGAATCGTAGAAACAAATCAAGTGAGACTTGATTTTTGACTTTTCGCGGCGTGTTTTTTTGGGTTTCGGCTCATCTGGCTCCTTCCATTCCGCACTCTGACGC
>JBANCV010000942.1:0-17743 GCA_037040105.1 Amiota albilabris | reverse complement strand
TAAATTAAAACTTAGTAGGCTTTCAAAATAGTTTCATTATCATTGATATCAGATTTTTATATTTCAATTTGCCATTCGATTCAAGCTACTGAAACTGGCAGGTTGAAAAATTTTCGATAAAAATAAATACCAAAAACTGGAGAATTCCAACCACACAAGTCACAAACAAAAATTTAAATATCTGTTGTACGGTCAGGAAAAAACAAGCTTGAAGGATGAAGATTTCGGAAATTATTCACTCTGCACTATGTGCTACTGGACTCGCCAAACCGGAGCCGCCGCCGCCGCCGCCAGCTCCAGTATCAAAATATGAAACTTTCTTCAAGGTTTTAACCGAGGAGCTGCACTGGCCCGCAGTGGGAATGCTAATTTTTTTGATTGGCGCTATTGGCTATTTAATTGTCAAGAACCGTTCATCGCCAAACCATTGCATTCCATATGTAATGCTTTTGATCTCCTTGATATATTGCGTTTGGCAATTTCGTCTCGTTTACTGATTTTTGTATTGAATAAAATTTAAAAATTTTTCTCTGCACTTACTAAAAACTTCTATTTATTTTTTTTTCGGCTGTTTAAAAAGACCAGTGTCAACTGTCATGGGTACATACATTGTTTCATGTGTGTGTGTGTGTGTGTGTGTGCTAAATATAGAGTAAAGATTTGCTCAGTGTAATTCGTAGTTAGATTTTAAAATAAAAATCTCTGGTGCTAAATCTACAGGATTCGCAAACGCGATCTCCCGGAGGCTCACACCCCTCACCAACTTACAGCTTCTGCCGATGTCATCTGTACTATCGCTCGCCGCATGATTCTAATATGTCTTCCGGCCATATATTTCCAGTTTCCACGTCTAAGGAGCATTTTCAAATGAATGCACTTAAATCGAGGAAAACTCCTGGGTACAATAGCATCAACGACAGAGTGATAAGGGCCCTAACTCATAAGATGGTACTCTTCAATGCAATGCCACTTTCACACACCATAGAAGTGCGCCGAATTCATAATGATCACGGGCACCTTACCACGTCTTACATGCCGAAAAGCTGGCTGCCTGTGTTCTCCAAAATATTTGAAAGACCATTTCTTGGCAGAGTGTAGGCAGTATTGGGTGCCACAGAGATATACCAAACCAACAATTTGCCTTTACGGAACACCATGGTACCCCGGAGCAAATCCACCGAGTCGTGCATCACTTTCTATATTCGTCAACACATACGCAGATAAATCGCTGTGGATAAATAACCACACATGAATCGCTTAGAAGCCTGGTTCACAGGAACATCAAGGTCAACTCAGGTAAATCACAACTGTGTTCCTTCAATTTCAGGAGAAAAACTATATCTTCGGTAACCTTTGGTGGTCTGGTGAAACCACACTCCTAGACTGTAAAATGTTTGCGCTTTCACCTCGACAAACGTCTAATATGAAAAAACCCTATTAAAAACCATTGCTCGATTCAAAATAAAATAAAAATGCTGAACTGGCTTCCATCAACTTTACAAACAAATTGTTGCTCATTCTTGGAAATAAGCTGTCTTGCTAAGTGGTAAATCACGCCCCCTCAAATAGTAGGAAAATATAAATCCTTCAAAAGAAAGCCCTCAGAAAAATTTCCAATGTCCCTTGATTCATCAGGAACAACGGCTTCTGCGTCTCTTCAGTTCTTCATGAAATAAATTTGCGCAGCAGCCAATACAATGACAGATTTCACAACAGGACATTTATTCAAAGACGACTAAAAAGTTGCACCCAAACAACTTACTAATACATCCCTTTCTGTGAACTGACTTTCAATCAATAATCGTAAACTTTTAATGTTTCAATTATATAAAATAATTTCCATCAATTTGAAAGTAATGTCAGTAAAATAAGTCATGGATAGTAAGTAACAAGGAATGTCAAACAAATCTTTTCGGAAATCATAATAAATAAGAAAGGCGAGTTGACTTTACGTGTAAAAATGACGATGATAACACCTTGCTATACTTTCCGTGTAATATATATTTGTATATTTCATAAAAATAGACATTCTGTTTTTTTCGAAATAGGCACGGGCATCTAACATGAAATGCCTCGATAGTCAATAGCTCGAACGTAAAACCTTGGTCACAACTGATTCAATTACTCTATATTTTAGCTAAATTACATATATCATTATTGGCATGATATGATACACAATATGAAATTGTCTTCATTAAACATAAGTAATGTTTCTGCAATGGGTTTATATGGGAGCTTTATAGTAAATCTTACTATTCACACTTTCATTTAATTATTTTTCCCAATGGTTTTGCTACAAGATGGAAACTAGTCAATTTAAAGTGTGTAATTTGACTATTTCTCGTGTTTAATTTAAAAAGCAACCTTCAGGTTGGATAATATTAAATTTAAATATGAGTACAGTCAAAACAAGATGCTTTTTCTAAGTTTATTCAAAAGTGTTTGCTTTGTAATTGTAATAATTTCAATTTTTGATTAGTCACAAGAACAAGAACAGAAGGAAAAGAGAATGTGTTTGTGAAATGCGAAAAAAAAACTCCGCAAGCTTCAACGTTTTTTCTTATTTGTGCAAAATTGTTTGCAACTTTCAATGTGTAATAAAAATACGTGCATGAATATGTACAATACTACATAGGAACATATGAATAGTAATGATCCATGAATGAATTGAAAATAGCAACTTTATAAATATATAAAATTTTCTCTTGTTAAGCCATCAGTAAAATATTCCAGGCAGCGGAGCGCTCAGGCATAACTATTGAATATTAAAGTTCAACTCATTTGAGAATTATAATGACTAAAAGGAAAATATTCCTAATGTAGATCACTTCAATTTAAGTTTCCACCATACCCAAATAGACAATGAAATGTATTCATTCACGCATCCCAAAGAAAATGGGAGCTATGTGATCCAGTAATCCTAAGATCTTGAAATTTACACGGTTGGTGAATATGGATCAGAAACTTATTGTGTTCAAATTTCAAGATGATAGTACAAAAAACAAAAAAAGTTTTTCTAATAAGAACATGAATTTGAGTAAGAGGTTTGTCTGGTCCGATTTAGCTGATTCCAACAAAAGTGCTGCATAATGTAAGAAGAAAGCTTCGTATAAAATGTCAGCTCTCTAGTTCAAAAACTGAGCGACTTGTTTATATACAGACAGATAGACAGATAAACATGTCTAGATCAACTCGTCATGTTGCTCTGATCAACTATACATATAATTTATGAGGTTTACAATGTCTCCTGCTTTTCATAACAAACTTCATGACAAACTTATAATACTATTCACCAAGTGAAAATTATAAAAATATACGTTATATGTGTTGGAATTAGACGGAACGGTAGCTAGAACTTTAGTTAGTGGTTATCCAATCTATCATTGTATCTGCTACTGTGGTTATTTATTTGATCACCGGATCTGTTACGCATATACCATGGAGTATCAGTAAGCCCACGGATGTTTTTATTTTGCACTTGCATTGGAACCTGCAGTAGTGCCTATAATTGTAAGCCGTATGTTCATGTAGGGGCAATAACAAATTTGTAAATCAATACCATGATATTGAGACTCAATTTCTTATTTGATTTTAGCATCCTTCTCTCATGTAATTTTCTTATCCGAATGCATATCTTGTAATACCTGCAGTGATGTTACTTTTCAACAGATAATCCAAGATCTTAGATCCAAATCATATTTATATTGACACTTTGTATTCAAGAAATTACATATGAACAATACTTTTAAGAAAAAGAATTAAAACAATGTTGTTATACGTACAAATTTATAGATGGATGTCCCAAAAGTAGGCAACATTATTTTTTAAAACTCATCACTGCATAGAAAAGAAAACAATTTTTCTATTATGTAACTTAATGAAAAAAAAAAAACAGTTGAATGGACAATTATCAATGGAGAATTTTAAAATTATTGAATTAAAAGTAAGTTTTTATACTTTGAATGCAATGGATGCGCAGAGTTCTATGTAGTTGAAGGCAACAACGCTAGTAGTTTACTGCCTTTTACTTTTCAAGCTTTGCCTATTTTGAAGGCCTATATTTTTGAACACTAAAACAGAGGATCATTCTCAATCTGCACCGACAACTTCTCTGCAATAATAGCAATGGAAAACCTAAACTGTCTCAACAATGAAATCGCTGACATTCGACACCTTTGCATCCAACAAAAAAAAAAAAAAATCTATTTGTTGTAGATTCCCGGCCATCAAGCACATGGATAAAACAGTGTATTACCATTATACAAAAGACCTGCATACTTATGCAACCCGGCAACTGATAAAGACTTACATAGACATATTATTATTAATAATTAGAGCTCAAAACCATACCGAAACTAGATAGACTCCCAGCATCATTAATTCAGAATATTTTGGTCATCTTGTAACCAACAAATTGTCAAAAATCATTATGGTCGATGTTTATTCGCCTCCGAATAAGATACACTCAACTGACATACTAAATCATCTATAAAATGGAACTCCAGCACAACACTGTTCCCGCGGCGGCACCCATCGGCACATATCGACTATGTATTTGACCACTGTCCAAACTTGGCGACAATAAGAGAATTATATTTAATAAATATAAATTCCATATCTCCTCCAACATCCTACAACTATTAATATTAATATAATCTACAAATATATGAATCTAATAAACTATAAATTGACTAATAGTAACCAAAGAGTTGTATATATAAGTAGATAGTACTTCAATAATTTATCTAATACTACATGGAATATTTTCTTCAAAAAAAAAAAACCCCCCCAATTCGACAATAACACTTTCATTTACACTAATGGATCATATCTTCTGAAATACAAAGATGTAGTCAAATATGTTTGCGGTTTATTTGCTACTCATCAAAGCAAAAAGCCAAAGCAGCCATACCCATGTTCCCTATATTTGAATCCAGAATATTAATCCTACCGATATAAAACCCAATCTATTTAATAAATTATACAACAATATAACCAAATGCAACAAATTGCATAGATAAAGCATCTCTTCATTTAGTTATAAAGCGTTAACTGAAGAAAATGTAAATCACCAAATAACATTATTAAGACTTCGTGAACTTAATTATTTTGAGGAAGACACTATTATTTTTTGTCAATGCTATTGCAACTGCTGGTTAATGGTTTCCTTCTGAGAATTTGTCATATTATTGTTTACTCGACAGTAAAGTCCGGAGCTTAAAATAATAGAAGGGTGTCATCATAAGATCGAGATCCATTTCATAAGGATGGATCAAGTCAGTCATAACATAGTAGTCGTGTTTATCTGCGTTCGATCTTGCCGGCGTTCTTTTTGCAAGTGAAATCAGAATGAAGGATATCTACGAGTATGCCGAAAAAGTAATACTCTTCACACAGCCCCTAAAAATATTGTTTGTATGGGAACTATGCAATCCAGTAATCCTAGGTTTTTGAAATTTATATGGTTGATGAATATGCATCAGAAAGTTATTGTATCCAAATTTAAAGATGATAGCATAAATAACAAAAAAAAAAAAAAAAAAAAAAAATTGTCTAATAGGAACATGAATTTTAGTAGGGACTTTGTATAGGAGGTATCCCTCCTAGTGGTCCAATTCGGTTGATTCCGACAAATGTGCTGTTTAAAAGAAAGTTTCTTTCAAAATTTTAGCTATCTAAAAAACAAAAACTTCAGGGACTAGTTTGCATACACACAGATGGATAGACGGACCAATCTTCACGCTGACCAAATCTTAATCTTTGCATTACAAACTTTATGACAAACTTCTAATACTATTCAAGAGTATAAAAATCTAGTCAACTTGCGTCCGATTATGTCTGTTTCGTAAGTCGGATAATGGGCTTTTGTTTGCCTATGAAATTTATTGAACCCGCTACTTGTATTAAAAAGCTAGCAGTTAAATGGAAATTGTTGTTGCTGCGTTAATTGCATGGAACCTTTGTTGTTGTTATTGACGTGTTCGAGTTGTACTTTCAAGTTCTGTTCTTGTTAATTTTAACGGTCTTACCGGTCATATACATAATGTGATAATAAGATATGTACTTTGCCAACTAACAAAGCCAAAGTCCAGTGTGTTATCTTTCAAATAGTTTTAGTTTAATAAATTAAATTTGACAAACTTTTGTGAATAATAGATATTATATATGGTTATTAACTAAAGTAACTTCAGATCAAATTAATTTGTTTAGGTTTATTATCAAAAATATGGGATCTCGTCTCTAATTTCCACTTAAATTTTACATAGTAAATTATTTTGTAGTAAATTTCTATTGAAAAAAAAAAGACAAAGAAGTTTAAGAAAAATTTATTGATGAAATTATGAAAAATATCATAAACCACAAATCTGTTAATGGAATTGCGATTATCAAAGATTTCAAACAAATTTATTTTAAAAAATATTCAAATTAAATAAATATTTCAATAAATTAAAATTTACTTGGAAAAACCAAAAAAAAAAAAAAAAAAAAAGGTTATTTGTCCAAACACAACCAAAAGCCAAACGAAATCCTTTAAATTTCAATTTAAGATAACTTATATATTTAGAAACACAAACCTCCTCTCCTTAAGGCAAAATGTCTGATCCCAAAACACAACGACAAAAAGACTACTCAGACACAGCGAAAGCAAAAACTTGTGTCCTTTAAGGACATGCATAGGCATCGAGGCATAGTGACTCACATAACGATAATGATGATGATAAAGAAACGCGGAAGTACTACGACGACGCTTAAATGTTGAATATGCTGAATATGAAAAAGAAGCCGATGAATAATAGGACGATGTCATTGCATGACGAGGAGGACCTCCACGGCGACAAGCAGGAGCATGAGCTCCACCACGACCATTACCACCACATCCAGCTGTTGATGAATATGATGACGACGATAAACGATTACGATAAAATACTAAACGATGCGGTTGAAAGGATTTACACACGGGACGCGTATAACGATAATAATCAGGATACATTTTTCTTATTCTTATTCTTTGCTGGCTGGCTTTTGTTTTCTAATACAAAATGAAAAACCAAAACGAAAAGCCAAAAAAAAAAAAAAAAAAAAATTATACACAAACACAAAAACAAAAAGGGCACCGACAAGTACAAGAAATAACAAGACGAAGAAACGATAAAAGAAGTAAAATCAATGAGAGAACGTGACAAATCGTAAGGAAAAGAAACAAATGACCAACCGACAGACAGACGGACTCGACAAAAAGGAAAGCGCGAACAAACGAAACGAAACAAATAAAAACAAAACCGCCGATATATAATCGAACGAACGAGCAAACAAACAAATGGACAAAGAAAAATCAACTGCTGTTTGCAGCTCAAGAGCAAAAACTCAACTGAAGAAGAAATGAAAGCGTCAAAGATGCTGCCTGCCATCATCATCGTCGTCGTCGTCCATCTTCGTGAGTGCCAAGGAAGCACCAGCAGCATCATCATCATCATCAAATGTAAAGAAGACTGAACAGATGATGATGATCGTAATGATAATCATGTTGATGGGATATGCAATATGAATGCTTATAGAGGTACAAAGATAGACCAAAAAAAATAGGCTAATTTTGAATTTTGATTTTCGAAGACATCAGACCGCTGCTGGTGCATAATAATAAAATACATTTTAGCCTGCATTAAATCATGATAATAATGAAGCTGAACATAATTACAATGATGATGATGAAGCAATAGACTATACCATCGATGCATCGAAGCTAAAGTGGCATCATGAGATTTACTCTGAACAGATTAGAAACAGTAAAATTAAAAGATATAGCAAAAGGCTCACATAAACTATCTTACCACAGATTCTACGTAGATATACTAGGAGATACATATTCCTACCGATTCACAAAGAGTCATCAGCTAGATCTCCGTTTTAGGTTCATTGAATCTTTGTGAAGTGAACAAGAATATTATCTTAATTGTTGTTCTATCAATTTTTACTCATTTTTTGGAAGTACTTGTTAATGATTTTAATATGGTAGCTACGTCTTTCAAAAATTGAAGAACTCTGATTTTCATAGACGCTGATCCTGTCTTTATATAGTACATACTTTATGGGGTGTCCGATTTATGCGTAACAAACATTACCATAAAGCAAATAGATTACACCTGTTCACACTAGTGTGAATGATGTAAAAATACTAAGGCTGCAGCATCAGTGATTGGCATCAATGCAACAAGCGGCCAGGCATAACACCAACGTTCTCATGATTCCGACCAACCACATAATGATCTTTTAACTAAGGGCGGCAGCAGCGGCGGGCACAGCAGCAACAGCACCAACAGCCGCATCAGTCTATCTGACGTTCTGTCTGTCTGACATTTTTTTGATATGTCTTCTTTTTTAATCTTTAGCTAAGGCTGCTGTGATATGACTGAGATTTTGATAAACGGAAAGAAAAATGAATTAATTAAACGAGCAATCAAAAACGCTTGATGCCCCTGCATGATGATAATTCAGTATAAGGCAGAGTTTCTAAACATATAGAAATGCTTTAATTTATGCTTGAATTATTTGCATTTTTGCGATAAAAGATTTACAAAAAAAAAAATAAGAAACATCAAGAACCCAAGTAGTAACAGCAGCAACAACAACGCCAATAACAACATGTTGTATGTCGATCATTGCTTTGCTGCTGTCCATCAACAAAATAATCTTCATATGTATCTTCATCTTCATCTATCTAATGTATCTTTTTTGGTGACAACAAACAAGAACAGCGCAACCAACATTCACGCCTGCAAGCAACAACAAAATCTGAAAGAAATTTAAAGATCAAGAAAGACATAGGTATACGATAGAAAAGGACTGAAACATTTGTAAAATGGAGGGCAGATGGCAGGTGGCACTGCATGGATATGTTGCAATCAGTGGCGCATTGTGACTTAAGGGGACTCTGGCTTTAGGGAAAATAGAATTTCGGGACAAATAATACAAAATAAATAAATTCCAAGTTTATAAAAACATTGGCACATTTGATTTCCCCAAATCGGCTTATGAATCAAAATATCTAATGATGGTTTTTTTTAAAAAAAAATATTTTTTAGAATTTTAGTTTACGTTTGGGAGTCCCCTTTGCTCGAGGGCCCGGGCAATTGTGCAAGTTGGCCTATGGCTTACATCACTTAAATAAATTTACATGATTTTAATTCCCACTTCTTTTCACTTTTGAGTGTGCAATTTTATTTATTATAGTGCCATCATATATGTATACTCATCTCATACGAATCTATACTCATTTTTATTTATATATCCTAAATGTTGTTTAATGGCAAAAACAATAAATCAATTTGACACCGCCGCACGTTTGTTGTTCATCACCATAATTTAATTTTCTTCTTCATTTGAGAACAGCTGAAAATGCATTTTTATATTTATGGATGCGCAAAAATTGGAGAAATCTTGCATTAAAATTGACACATTGCAACAAATTTTGTTCCAATTCATTAAGTATCCAAATACAAAGAATATTCTAAAAGAAATTTCATTCGAATTTATAATGGGTTTTTATTGTATTTATTTATTTTTTATGTACATACATATGTAGGTATATATTTATTAATGAGTTCTAAAATTAATTGATTTATTGATCGTACTTATTTACTACATACATACATACATATGTAAATACTTTGTTATCTCAACTGATGTAGAAACATCATGAAACATATGTAAATGTACCGATCGATCTACAATTTATGGGTTCTGAATTTTGAAGAGAATTCTTTCTTAAATGAATACATTTTCTGTGTCCTACGCTTAATTACAATACATACAATTTCTATTTCTATTCAAGTATCTCGATTAATGAATTTGAAAATATATAGAAATAAACTCAAAACTATCAATGCATACACAGATATGTATATATGTGTGATATAGGATTATTGAGTCAGTTTGAATGTGAGTCATTAAATAAGAAGAAAAAATCACATCAGTCCTTATTCCCATGAACAATAACTAGCTATTCTTATTCTATTCTATACATTTACGTATATTTTATTTATTTATTTATTATCGCAAAACAACTCAATCAAAGAAAATTTAATTAGAAGTCGTCAAACGCCACATTTTTTTTTTGTTTTTTTTTTTTTTTTTTACAATTTTACTCATGACAACACGAGGGACAAAAAAGGAAAGCAAAATAAAATGAAATGAAATAAAATAAAATCGTTACAAAAAATACAACAAAAACACAATTACATAAAATAAAATTCTTCAATAAACAACAACATTAAAAAAAAAGGAGGAAGAGAAAATGAAACAATCATAAAACAAGCAGCAAATCGCAACAATCAAATGTTGTTGCCTCCTCGTTGCTGTCTTGTCTTGTCTTGTCAAATGAAGCGTTGCAAGTGCAAAAATAGCAATGCGAAATTTTCAACAATAATACAGCAAAAAACCAAGAACATTTCTATGTAAATCAAATCAACCCTATAAAAGAGAACATTACAACAACAACAACAACAACAAAAACAAAAACTAAAAAGCCAAAGAAAGCAAAAGAAAGCATTTCATTCATTGCAGCACCTGTGTAAAAGTGTCAGCATGTCCTTCAGGCAGCTAAAAGCAAAACTGCAATATCGCACACCAGCAAACAGCAACCAACCAGACCAACAGAACAATAATGACACCCAACCAAACCCAACCAACACGCAGGGAACGCAGACAGATGGACTGACAGACAGATGGACAGTCAGACAGACAAACAGACAGACAGAGAACTCCCTTGTTGTCTTTAGTATAAGGAACAACATAACAGAACAGCAGAACAGTAGAACAGCAGAACAACAAAATGTTGTAGTCTATTGTTGCTGTTGTTGTTGCTTAGTAAAGCGGCCCATAGACGTACAAAATTATTGTTAAAGTATGTATATATTTTACATAAAGATATTGAGTTTGTTGATTATTGATTATGCATGGGTCTCATTCATTGAACAGTTAAGCAATAATTTGTACAAAGTGCATATAGACTTTTAATTTTATTATTGAACATCATTATATTCGCATATCACTTCAATTCACTTTTTTACATTATGAACTATTCCTATACTTCAGTTTTCAATCTTGTGCCCAAAATAAACCTCTTGTCATTAGATTTCATTAAAACCTTAACTAATTCAATTCACGGTCTTAATAACAACTGAATCAATATTGCATAGTATTGCCTTCTCTCCATTGTGCTATAACAATAATCTATATTGTAAACCCAAAAATTTGCCAACAATATTGCCCAACAAATATTGAGGCTGTTCAAAAACATGTACATATTCTTAATCTGTTCTAAACAACAATTCAAACAACTCCTCCTTTCAACGATAGACGATACATTGAAAATAAATATCTTAATTTATTAATTTTCCGCATCGTTTAAATCTCATCATCTCTACAAACGCTTAAATACTTTGCAGATCTATGGGCCTCTTAATGCAAAAACTGCATTGTACAAACGACGACGAGAACAGCGAAGTTGCATGACAGAATTCTGTTGTTTCTTTTGTTATTGTATCTCTGATGGTACTATTGTTTTTGTTGTTGTATCTACTGTTGTTCTTTTTCTTTTTCTTGTTCTTGTATTGTTGTTATTGCTATTATTCATACATTATCATTTAGTTGGAAAATCTTTTCGTTCCCAATTGTCTTTATGTCTTTCTGTCTTCTGTCTGTATAACACTTTTCTTATATTTTATTTTATTTTCTCTTTGACTTTCTTTTTCCGTTGCCTCTCCTTCTCCATTGTCTTCTGATCTACTACTCTACCCATTTCTGTAATTTACATACATATGTTTTTTTTTTTTTTTGTTTTTTTTTTTTGCATTAAAGAAGGAAGAAAAATATACTGCGCTTGCAAAACAAAATTTCTTTTCTTCTAAATTAGACAACAAGTGCGGCTGCCTTTCAAAAAAACTTGTCACGCGTTCACATTCATTCATTTGTTCTTTCTTCACACGTTCACTTGTTCACCCGTTCACCCATTCATTTGTTCACTCTTTGCCGTTCGTTGGTTTGTCGTTCGTTTATGAAACACATTGAGTGCCATTAAGTTGTGTGTGTTTAGAGAAAGGGGGGGGGCCGCCCATGAGGCATACAGCATGGGGCAGTGCAGTGAAAAAGTTGAGCAAGCGGTGGCATGCATCATGGACACAGAAAATAATGCAAAATCGTGGCAGAAAAAGGTGACAAGCGAAAAAAAAATATGTACTATGAAAATAAAACAAAGTAAGTAAAAGATAGAAAAAACGCACGCAAGGCAAATGATAACAACAACAATACCCATAACACAAGCTATGAGTGACAACAACAAAATATGATAATGATGGTACATATTTATATACAGTCATACTTCCATAACTTTAACTTGAATTTTCAATTACTCTATCCAAACCAATCAAGCGTTTCAGCAAAAATCGTATACATATTGTAATTTCTTTCATAGCTCGAATTTTTCCCCCAAGATGTGGAACTTGCATTCTTAAATTGCATTCCAGATTATGGATAACATTTTTTGTGTTTTTTGTTTTTTGTGGAAAAACATAGGTAAGATATAGAAAATTGTAAACGCTTTTCTTCTGTGTCTTCAGAAATGGTTTAACCGATTTCAATACGGTTCACTAGTGTATTGTTGTAAGCTTCCCGTAATATGTAGCGTTTATTTCATTCCAATCGTTTCAGAAACAACAAAATAGGCTTTCAAAGAAAATATCTCAACCTAAATACAAAAGGGCGATAATTCAAAAAACACGATTTATGAGTTAATGATGCAGAATTATTCGTTATTTCATGTTTTATATTGTGTAAAAATATGATAGAAACAGAGATTTTAACAGGGCGCACCGTAGGAAAGAGTGGTTTTATACCCCGTATCCCTCTTTTTCCAAACAATTTTCCGTTCAGTTTACAGTGAGCCTCTGCTAAGCAATGATAATTAACAAATCCCAGGACTAGACGCTAAGTGTTACGGGTGTAGATCTTAGTAAAAATTGTTTTTCACTCGGTCAGCTTTATGTGGCTCTGTCGCGTTTTAGCAACTCCAGGAATCTATATGCTTTAATCCTGGACGGCTCTACATGTAATATCGTGTACAGAGAAGCATTACTATAAATAATACCAATGATGTCGTACCAGTTATTACAAACATATTTCGAAGTCTTGGCCACATCTAGTTTTAGCATACTTCTTGAAAAATAAACCTGAATTTATACTCTTAAATTTCTTGAATAATCTTAATAAAGATCGAAACTTGATGAAGTATATGGAATTACTTAGCATGTACATGGAAGTGGACTATAATATTTTCACAAAAAAAAAAAAAAAAAAAAAAAATAACAGACAGTTTGTCATATGACGTCATTATTAAACATTAGAACCAATAATAAAAGTGACTTTAAGTTGCAATGGAAGGTGATTGACTTCAACAAAATTTATGACAATGATTCATTAACAATTTCAAAATTTTATTTACTGATTGACTGATTGATTGATCATTATGGGACATTAAGCAAATATGTTTTCCATTTTCACTGAAACTGTTAGAAATTTTTACTTATTGTAAGTAGAAATAAATAAAAATATGTGTAAATTTAATATTATTCGAATTCTTGAGGTTCTTATGTTAGTAGTATTAAATTAAATTTAAGACTTGAATTCGCAATTATTTGAATTACGATTCGAATAATGGAAATTCGACTGTAGTTGAAAGACAAAGGAAAAGGAATGTCAAACTTTCTCTGTTTTTCACTATCACTAAACACCACATCTCGTCAACACCATCAACCCTTCCATTTATCATTGCCATTTATTTGTAACTTTCCCTCACACTCTATTCCCTACTATATATTATGCATAACACTCACTTTGTAACAAAACATAGATACAAAATAAATACAAAGCGCGCTCTCGCTCTTGACTTAGTTTAGCCTGTAGAGAAACAATATAGATAGACGCGAAACGATGATGACAAGGGCTAAATTAACTAAATAAGGAAATTCAGGACCCTATCTGTTATTCTCTCTTCCTTCATCCTCATTATTATAATGAGGGTGTGTTTCTATCAAAAAAGAATTGCGAGTTTAAGGGCGAATAAATGTAAGTTTGAGTGTGCGTGGCACATAACAAGTTGAAATAAATTTTTGCAAAACTATTAACACGCAGTGCATTTGCAATTTTCTGCTTCAATGAGAACAACAAAAAAAAAAAAAAAAAGAGAAACATGTTGTTATTTTTGTTTTTCCAGTTTTCCACTTTTCTGTTTTGTTTTGTTTTGTTTTTTTTTTTTTTTTTTTTTCTGATTTAAAATGATAATTGCACTTTTTTTTTCTCTACTGCATTTTATTTTTTATATTTCACATAGAAAACCGATGATTGCTCATCACGAAACGAAACGAAAATGAAAACAGCAAGCAACAATGATGATAATAATGATTGTGTGGCTGATGATGATGATGATGATTATGACAACGGACATCAAGAAATAGAAAGTTAAATAAAGGACTTTCCTTCCATGTAACAATAGCAAAAGCCGATCAAAAGTTTTCAAGAAACTAGAACTGCACATTTTATTCAAATGACAGTAAACATGACATAAAGGTAAAAAAAAAAAAAACTAAAAAACATTATTATTCTACATCGAAATAAGGAAATAAAATATAACAAGTCTTCTACTAAATATATAATTGAGTAGGGATAATAAATATCAAATGCACATCAAGATGTCATGATCAAATCAAATACCCAACAGTTTATTAGATTTCATATTTTGATGTATGAAATTCCTGCAATAAAAACTTGATTTTGTTGGGGGGCGGTTTTTTTTTTTTTTTTTTTTTCATAAATTAAAGAAAAAAAAATCAACCAAATAGTTTCTATACTAACAACAAATTTCCTGGCTTCTACAATAGATTTTGAGATATGAACACCTGAACACTGGATGGACTTGGTTGGTTACATCGATTTAACTCTTTATACTATTGTATGTATGTATGTACATATATTGTTTGTATCTCTTCACTGTTATTGTGTATCCATCATATCATATATTCGCAAAAACTTAATATTTCCTTTTACCCATGGACAACTTAGTACATATGAGTAAAATGTTGTTATAAAATAACTTAGCAACTATCCATTAAATCTATTTTAATTTTATCATCTATACATTTACTCATCGATTCCAAATGTCAAAGAAAATAAAAAGTTCCCCGCACTACAACATAACATTTTAAGTAAAACTTAGCAGACAAAGTGAAATTTTCCCCCATTATTTCATAATACAAAAAAATATTTTATTGTATATTAATATTCCATTTCGATTTTCGAACATTTTTGTTCCACAATCTCCTCCCAAAGGATCTCTAACTATGTATGTATATCTATTATATAAACTTCAATTCAGTTATCATTTACTGCATTACATTGCTGTCATTCATCGATCATCCTAATAAATTAAAAGGAGGAGGAGCATTGGATTCCATTGTTTTAATACATAAATTATATACATATGTAGATATGTAGATATGTAGATATATATGTATATTGATATAAAGTTAAACATTTCATGAATTTCAAATAAGAAAATAATGATTTGCAAAGAAGCGAGTTTTAGTAAAATGGATAGTGTGAGAATATTTTCTCGTTTCGAATACCTTTGTATATCGTTTTTCCTGGTGATCGTTTCAACAATATAGAAGATGACCTCTTCAGCGCCATCTATTAGCGAGTGCAAAAATAAATACACCATATGTGTCTACTTTCATGGTGATTGGTCGAATGGTGTTGGCATTTATCGATATCATACTTATGCAATGAATATTATTATAAGTTTGTCATGAAGTTTGTAACAGACAGAAGGAAACATCGGAGACCTCATAAAGTATTATATATATGTACATATATTCTTAATCATTTGATTTACAGATTGGCACATTTCATGTCAGTATCATTTTCAAAGCAATCCAATTCAAATTATGTTAGGTCCGTCTTTAACTTTATTCAGAGCTGTTCAACTTTTCTTCTTATGCTTCTGATATTTTCACCTTATGTAAAAATACAATATACAATCATATATAGTTATTATATGAAATACTCTAAGGAGTCTCTTATGTATCACAAACTAAACAAATTCCTTTAAGTAAGTGCAGGGTACACCTAAGAACGATTTGATAAATATATAACATTGCCAATTGATGTTAATATTGATATTGATTTAATGTTGATGATGAGAAGATTATTTATTAATATCTATAAATAAAACATTCTTTTCTAATTGATTCCCATTCTATGTTTGTATTTATTGGTTTCATTTATATTCAATTTGTATATTGTGCTTGCTAAATTATGAATTCATTTCTACTTTAATCCAAAAATTAATCTAAATAACTCAGCCAGACATGACAAACTAACTATAAATCAATATCAAAAGGTTAGATTAAATTAATTTCAAATTATATAAAGCAAGAATAAGTTAGAAAATTTCTATTCTCTTAAATGCCAATGTAAAATTTATCCACATTTTGGTTATTTTCTAATTTTGTATTTTTGTATGGTTTTTCATGTTATATTGACAAAGGTAGAACTTATCAAACAATGAGAGAACACCCACTAAATTAAAAAAGAAATACAATTAGACTTACATAAATAAAACAATATTATTTAATTTGGTTTTTGTGTTTTCTTAATAAATTGTTTTGGAGCGCCTTTTTGTGAATGCTCTTTGTTATGAAATTATATAAGAGGCGGGGAAGGGGAATGGGAAGGGGAATGAAAGACTTTCATCATCATTATCATTATATGTCCTAAAGTATAAATAAATTAAATATTTAAATAGTTAAGTGTACGGGCAAACACAAACCAAAAGAAATTAAATATAAATAAGGAAATTAGATACGAAAAGAAGGTCGCTTTGTCGTTCGTTCGGCCGGCAAGGCCATTTAATAAAGGACAACAAAAAAATTATACTAAAAATGACGAGTCTAACTAGAAAAATAAACCTCATTTTTTGTTTAATAATGTTATAAATAATATATATATATAAATGAAATAAACAAAAAAAAAAAAAAACAATAGAAAAACAAATTATTAAATTGAAAATGAGGGAAAACCAAAAAGTTATATATAACAATAGAAATAAGTATAAGAAAAGAAAATCAGCTAGAAAAATAAAATATAGAGAAACCAAAAAGGGAAATTATTACATGAAAGAGAAGAGCCAAAACGAATGAAAGATATATAGGTATAATAGGATAAAACAAGGAAGAGAAACAATAATGGAGAAGACAGACAAGTTAGGTAGAAAATATTTAGAGAAACAAGAAAAGGAAGCACAATAAGATATAAAGGCAAAGAATCAATAAAAAACAAGCAAACTATTAAGAAATAATGAGTAAAAAATCAAAGGTTCCTTGTACTACCACTAGGCAATCATTATATCTACTAGCGGGTGCTCTCTAAACTCCTCTGTCTCTTTCAAGAGAATTGATTCCGAGAGTGCTTAATCTTCATCTGACTCTATAGTCAAGTGTGGGTGCACTAAAGATGTTCCATTGTATTTTCCTCTTTTACCCTTTGAAAAAGGTATTTAGCTAAGATTGTTCATATACCATCATACAAGGTGTGTGTTAAAAGTTTCCGAACTTTTATGGCAGGGCATTTTCTGGTGCCGCCATCTTTGTGTGAGTATATGCGTTTGAAAGATACATTATTCACCGATTTTCCC